>CAXKVY010000528.1:0-99952 GCA_964058915.1 Tetropium fuscum | reverse complement strand
TCAGATTATATCATTAACATGAACGATGAGGTACAAATATTTGAATTTGAAAAAAAAGATAATGTCCAACACCAACGCTAACAATTATCTGTATTTCCACAGAAAATAAATATGGATATTAATTTACCTAATAATAATTAAAAAATAATAATAATAATAAATAAATTAATGTACATCTTAAAACATTAATCACCACGATTGAGTTTCCCAATCAAAACACACCCTTTTACATTACACCCTTATTATTGAACATTTAAGAATTTTAAAAGAATGTTCTCTTTCTTTTACGTATGTAATTAAATTAACTAAATACGCATGTAACAAAATTAATGCCATATATAAATGCTATTACTTCCTTTAACAGCTCTATACATTCAGCGACGAGCGATACAACTTCAGAATCTACATTTGGACATACAAGTTCAATAGATCTTTTAAACCTAGTTACTGCTATACCGATTCTTGCATATATTCATAAACAAAAAATTATTGAAAACTATTATAAGCAGAGTAACTAATAACGATTTAAAATCAACTAAATTCTATGTAAAGAGTGCCTATATAATTATAAAAACAAAAAAAAATCAATCGAAATGATAAAACACAGGAAACTGATTCATACTAAATTTATATAATAAAAAAATATTACTTAAGAAACCTATTGTTTCAGACTCTGGTTCATCCAATTAGCAAAGCCAGACCCTCCAAAATTTGTAAAAATAGAAGACAACCCAGGCTTACTTCCCATACGTTTAGGTAGTACTCAGATTGTCAACGATCAATGGACATTCATACAAATATTCAACGTTGATCCTATACGTATAGAATTTTTAGAAACACAGAATAAGTTTTATGAAATTAAAAATAAATTAAAGTTAACTGAGGTCCACTATAAAGAATACCATAATTATTTTAATATCATAGAAAATTTAGCAAATAAAATCTCGGAACAAATAAGTCAATTAAATCCAAGTTATCGTTCCAAGAGAGGGCTAATAAACTTAGCAGGTTCAATAATCAAGTGCTTAACAGGTAACTTAGACTCCGCAGACGCAGAAAAATATGACCAACAAATTAGTCAGCTTCAAGATAATCAACAAAAGCAAAAATCTATTATTAAAGAACAAATTACTTTATTGAATGCATCAATAACAAATTTCAATGAAATAGCAACAAACTTATCTCATAATCAAATACTTTTACAATCTAAAATAAGCCAAATAGATAATACTATTGTGGTAATATCTAAGCAAGAAACTGAAAGCTTCAAGTATCTTTTAACGCAAACAATATTAAATCAAATAACCTTCATTTTCCAAACAATTTATGATACGTTTAATAAAATTGAGGTAGCCATATCATTTGCAAAAATAAATACACTACATAATTCTATAGTTATTCCAAGTAACTTACTTAATGAAATAAAAGAGATTTCTCAACATCTGAACGATCAAGTGTTACCCTTCGAGCCAAAATTAGAAAACTTATTAAAGTTTGAAAACGTAATTAATATCAAAAGTTATTCCAAAGGTTTTGAGATTGTCTTCATATTAGAAATACCCCTTGTAAACCCCAATATATTTCAATATTATAGATTGTACCCAATGCCAGTTATTTTTAATAACTCTTATCACATAATTATACCAAATAGTAAATATGTAGCTTTAAATGAAAATAACTATGTAATCTCAGATACTAAGTGTCAAGAAGTAAACTTTAATGAATTCTTATGTAGAGATGAAAATATCGTACAAAATAATGAGTATCCACCTTGGGAAATCAATTTATTAAGATATTCTAATAATATCGATAATTGCTTCCCAATACCAATAAAAATCGCTACTACTCAAGTTCAGAAAATATTAGATGAGAAATGGATTCTTATTATTCCACATTTAACAGTGGCGCATCAATACTGTAATAAAATTGTAAAAAATGTTAAATTACATGGTAACTACCTATTGACTTTAGATACCACATGTTCCCTTGAAATTGATAATAATATTATAAAATCACATAAACCTTCTAAATTGGATACTATCGATATATCCCTACCAAAGATAAATGAATTTAAATTAACTAAAAATAATACCAAATTAAATCTAGATAATATTGATTTAAGAACTGTCAATACTTTGAATTTATTGGAAACCCAAAAATTACTTGAGTCACAAAGCATTAAGATAGAAGAATTAAGTAAACCTTTAAACATGTCTAGTATTAGTATTTGGACAATAACTTTGTATATTATCATTTGTATTGGATTATTATATATAGCATATAAGAAATTATATTTGAAATATTTGAAATTGATGACCTCAAGAAAGAAGCCATCAGGACAAAATGATGACATCATCTAAGGAAACAAAACTTCAGGAGAAGTTTCCATCAAAGGATGGAGGAGTTACGTATCCACTTCTAGGCACGGAGTGCCTGAACAGCATTTATTACTACTGTAATCTCTTTAACTTATATTATGTTACAGCCGATAAGAATTGAGTCTTGCTCATTGTCCGCATTCATTATTCATTATTATTCTCGCTTTCAACAAGTTCGGTTCTTTCGGCCTGCAAGTCAAAATTTGTGTTTTTAGAAATAAAGATTGTTTTTAAAAACTGAATTTCTGATTTGCGAAACGTAAGTGGAACAATGTTTTTTAAGTGACGAATCCAGATTCTGCTTACATTCTCCAGATGGACGGAAAAGAGCATGGAGAAGGAACGGAGAAAGATTTGCAGACTGTACGTTCAGTCCCGTTTGAGCTATGAAGGAGGTTCAGTAATGGTTTGGGCAGTAATGGTGTTAATAACCCGAGAGGCCTGCACTGAGTTACTGGTCACCGATGGATCCTTGACCGTGCACCGATATATTGAGGGTGCACCGATATAATGAGGAGATATTAACCAATTGCGTTGTACCTTTTAGTGGATTTATTGACGATCGCTTTATACTAGTGCAGGATAATGCGCCGCCGCATACAGCAATGTCTGTCACACTATACCTCGCAGAAGTTGGTATTAACCAAATGAACTGGCCAGCATGTTTGCCTGATCTCAACCCTATAGTGCAAGCGAGTCAGACAACGCGAAGTACGGTACGCTCCGGCTACGGTAAATGAGATTAATTTAGCCCATTTGGAGGATGGCAAAATATCCCTCAAGGTGATATTCGTAACCTTACCTATTGATAGTATGAACCGACGTATGCAGGTAGTTGTAAGATAGGCAATACAAAATATTAACCTAAATTTATTGTAAATTTTTTATGTTGCAACAATTTCTCAATATATTGTCGTATTTTTATTTCATTTCCATGAAGGAAAGGCTTAGTTCCCCACAAAAATGTATTTGTGAGGTATTTTAAAGAAATGCAAGAATTTGGTTATGAAATTATTATATGAAATTATTTACTTAAAAACTGTTAAAAAAATGGTTAAAAACTGACAAATTGATTTTGCTCTGAAAAATTAAGCTCCCATAGCTATTAATACGCCTAAAATTTGATTATCTATAATTTTGATATAATATCTTATAAATTTGATATAATATCTCCATCCGTTTTGGAGAAACCTCATTTTTACTGCTTTTCTAATTAAATTTCAAGATCCTGTAGATCCGTAACGAAGCGTTTGCGCACCTATGTTTGTTTGTTTGTTTATATGTTTGTTTCAAATCTTGCAACAACTTTTTCAAGTACTTCCCAATGTCCTTGAGACTTGAAATTTAGTAGGTGTATAGTGTTCCTGTAACAATACAATTTAATTTTCTTTTTATTACAAAAAAGAACAAGACAGCGCGGCGGATCAAAAATAGCGGATTTTCCTATTCATAAACCGATTTGTCTCAAACTTGAAACTTTGCGGTGTTTAAAGTCACTACAATTTTTAATTCAAATTAAAAAAAAATAAAAATGCCGAATCCAAAATGGTGTACTCTACTATTTATGAACCGATGTATCTGAAATTTAATAAAATCAAAATGGTGGATCCAAAATGGCGGACTATCATATTTATGAACCGATTTGTCTCAAACTCCTTACGGTTGTTGAAGGTTAGTGGGCTCGTTTGGTTGCTTTTAACGAGTTCCATACATTATACTTGGTGACGACGGTTTGATGATGGAGGTGGACAGTGGAACTTACAAAAAAATTTTATTAGTATAAAAAGTTTTATTTTAAATCATCAGTTTACTAAAAACTACAAAGTAAAACTATTAAAGTAATTATTAGGTCACAAACCTGGACCTTCCTGAGATTCTTACCAAACGTCAGAATCTCAGGAAGGTCCAGGTTTGTGACAATTACTTTATAGTTTTTAGTGCAACTGATGATTTAAAATAAAACCGTGTAAGTTAACGGCTTTTTTTTACCTATATTATTTTATTATTACTCTAATTTTAGTTATGTTAATATTATGTAGATGTATACTGTATCCAACGAGAGAATGGACTTGCACTCGAGCGAAAATTCGTCTGTTTTGGTCAGATCTCCGCCCCTTAGAACATTAGTTCAACGCCCTCAACGTGTTAATTGGCTCAGCAGGTAGCCAGGGCCGGCGCCTGGGTCCGATACCTACCTGGTACCTAATTATATAAAGTACCTACTACTGCCTACCTATTCACAGTTTGTATTTGTAGTCTCGCAAGTACGGTTATTTTAGTTGTGTTGTTTACGGTTGTGAAATAAGTTTTAAATCTATTATAAGAATGGCAGCAGCCTAGACGAGATAAATCCACCATTATCGCCAATTAAGAAGAATAAAAGAGGCCAGGTAAAGAAATATAATAATAAATATGTTTTATTTAATACGCATACTATTCACTACCAGTAACCGTGGTCAATGATTTATTTTTGTTTTTAATTTTAGGTCGTGCATCAAAGTCAAAAAATAATTATAATAAATTTATATAAGAAATTAAAGGAAGACAATCCGCAAATGTCGTACGAAGAGACAGTTTTAGGGTTTATATTACTTTCATACCCAAACAAACGGGCAAACATAACCAAACAAACGGGCATTGGAAAAACTACAATGAAAAAAATTTTAGCAGAATATAATAGAAATTTATGTTAAATAAATAAAATGTTCATATTTTCAAAATAAAATTTATTTCACCTACTTACGAATTTATTTCATCGAATGACGGTCCTGCGTAGCTCGTTACAGAGCCCCTCCTCTTTAGTCGCCGATGCGCAAAGCAAGTCCATTCTCTCGTTGGATAGAGTATACATTTATAGTAAGTTGGTATGTATGTAAGTATATAAGTTTATATATAGAGATAATGTTTTTGTTAATTTGTTTAATATTTTTATATTAACAAATTGTAGTTTGCAGAACGATGTTTGTATCTTTTGTGTTATTACATGCATTAGGATATTTTGATTATTAATTGATTCCATAATTAGCCGTGTTTTAAAATTTTGTTCTTTATTAAGAACTTTAGTATTTTCGAAGTTAAATTTATGATGTTTCATTAGATATCTGTTTCATTTGAATGATCTGTTTTTTTACAGCTCTAATAAATATTAGCTGAATATTTGTGTCCTTTTAAACGTTCCTCAAGAAGTTGCATTGTTTGACCAATGTAGACTTCATTACATTGTTTACATGGAATTTCGTATATACACTGTGTAGTTTTTTCAAGTGGAATTTTGTCTTTTAATGTTGTGTAAAGGCATTTTAAGTTGTTTGCATTTTTATGTGCTGTGTGAATATCATAATGTTTTTAAATTGTTTGAAATATTTTCTGATAGTTTTGGTATATATGGTAAGGCAATACATGTTTTATGAGTAGGTATTAGTTGTATCGATTAGTGTTGGTTGAGAATAGATGTGTCCACAAAAAAAATAATATACATTAAAAGTAGTGAGGAATGAAGCTTTTGACCTAATAATAGCAATATTAAAACCATGCCTGAAAAAAAGTCAATCCGAACCACAACAACGTCTGTAGAAAGTGCTTGCTTTATTTGAATCGGATAAACGTGTTGTCATTGGTTCGACGTCACATGCTTGCTAGGTTTGCAGGCGCGATAGATCAACTGTACTCCGTACTGTACATTAGAACGAAGTCTGCATATTATTGACAGTATTATCTAGTAGTGCCTTTATTATTTAGAACGTCAAATATAGTTTGTTTATTGCTCGTTGTCAAAAAATATGGAGGAGGGTTTCCAGAAAGGAGATTCACATAATTTGCCGAACGTAGACGTGATTAAGGTATCCGATTTTCTCGCTTCAAATACCGACTTCAACCAGCACCAATCCAGTGGTGTGAAAGCTAGTCGGCACAATAACTATCGGCACAAATAATCATTTTCCTAGCCTCGCTGCGTTGGGGTAATTGCTATTACGAATAACGCAGAAAATAAATAACTATTATTTTTTTTACTTTATAGGGGTTTATAATATTATGTATATAGATCTATCATTTTCAGTTGAAAGCAAAATTTTGTGGACAGATCTATTGTAGTAGTTGTGAATTTTGTTTTTGAAAATTTTGTTGATTAGAGAAAAAGGGTAGGAATTATTTATTAGAACATTTTTTGCTTCTTCTATGCATTCTTTTCTAAAAATGGGAGATGTTAGTTTTATTGACCTATAATACCAATTATTATAGTTTTTTAAGGCTATAACCAGACAATGTTGTTTTTGTATTCCATTTTTATTTATTAATATTTCAGTTTTATTATTTATAAAAGTTAAATCTATGAAATTTATGTTACTTAGATTTGTTTTCAATTGTAAATTGTTATTTTGGATGGTAACTATTAAATTTATTTAGAATAGAATTTTTATGTTCAGTTGAAAATGCAATTATGCAATCATCATTTGCAATTTTGAAGTTTCAGTAATTTTTCTACATAACAGCGTTTCTCTGAACACGACTAGATATCTCTGTATAAAGGGGGCTCTGCTAGAAGGAACCACGCTTGGCGCATGCAGACGATGTGGTTATATTGGCACAAATAAAAAAGGAATTGACAGACGCCATTAAAAATTTTTGAACAAAAGCAAACGTAATATATTTAAATATAAACACCATAAAGACGAAGTATATTTTGTAAGCAGAAAAAATACAAAAACGAGGAAGAAATTCCTTACAAATATGAGACAACGGAAAACCGATAGTGATCAGCAGCAATAAAAAAGAATGATATTAATATCTAATAGATAGATGGTGTCTTCAAAATTCATAAGTATTATAAATACAAGCTGAGTTACCTACCACAAAAGTTCTCTCTGTTGTAATTCAAAGTAGCATACCAGCGTAAAACTACATAGGATACAAAAATATTTTAAAGGCAAACATCCTCGTTCTCACCATATACATAATGAGATTCAACGCAGTAATGCTATAATTGGGACTAAACTTTCCGGTAAATATGGCTATAGGTAGTAAACGTTAGATACAAACAATTTATTGTTCAACTGTCACCAATGGGCCGTGGTAAATTGTAAATGTCGAATAATTTCCCTAACCTTAACACGACAATCGACGAATTGACGTGACTTGGTCCTCGGTTAGTTCCTTTAACAGTTTCTTTGTGATGAACCGGAAGCATCTGTCAGTAACGCAAACAGTCCGGAGAATAGCTCTTTCGCCTACGGTAACAGATTTTCTTAAATCGCAGATATTTGGACAAATAACATTGTTCGTGAAAATACTAACCATTTAATTCAATTATTTTGCTCCGATGAATTGGAATATCACTTTTGGAGATAATGATTCACAAAAATGGTCATTCCAAGATGGGTTTTGAATTAATTGAAATTGTTAATGGCAGAAAAGTAATAAATCTGTGTTAGACATAATATGACCATACGTTGTCCTTGTACAGATTATGTGCAATTATCTTTGTTAAAGTTGCGTTATCTTACTGTTAAATTTAGTATGGATATTGGGATAGTAATACTCAAAAATTACATACAATAAAAGTGATAAGAATGCTGTGTAGTGCTATAATATTTATAATATGTACTGCTACAATATTAATCCATTTCCGGCTATTGAAAGGCGCCAAACAGTATCACAAAACATCCACAAAGACAAACATCGTAAAGTATACTTAATTCTGATTGGTTACAATTCAACCTACACTATAGCCAACATTTATAAATGCATGCCAAGGTCAGGTTGGTGAACCTCGACCTCGACCAGAACATTGTTTCATAATACAGAATTTGTCAGAACCGCCGGTTGAATTTCAACCGATGGTTGGTCAACTGGAGGTTGATTCGTACGTTTATAATACGGACCCTTACATCGTAAACATAGGTCTAAATCGATCATTTTTGCCATTAACTGCAATTAAAATTAATAAAAATTCGATATTGCTACGCCTCTCTTCCTGAAACTTTTGATATGGGAAATCAAATTCACGCCTCATTTCAAGTAGGTAAATTTTTTTTCGGGTTTATAAGATACGTTTTAGAACAATCATATTTTTATATAGGTACCTTGAAATTTTTAATAATTCTTTTACACCGTGTCCCTCAAAAAATAATATCTCCTTTATTTTCACAAACGGACGATTCTGATACTTTTATGTAGAGGATATATGGACGATCAAAAAAGGATAAGCACTTCGGCTTGATATCTTAACGGTTTAAAAGATACGGGTTGCTAAATAAATTGGCATAAAAATTTTAATTTTTCAACGGTAACTCGGAAACGATCGTTTCGGCATCGAATCTGAGGTCGTCATCGGATCCGGCGCGGTCGTTTACATATAAGATGTTGTTGTCAGTTTATTTGTCGTCCTTAGACCTTGCGGTGTTGAAATCGATTTTTCATAGAAAAAAAAACCAAAAAAGTGAATTTTCCGTAAATTTAGATATAAAAATCTGAAAAAAATTGGAGACGCGTAAAATTATGCGAGAATTGATATGCCCCATGTTTTCAAATTCCGTGGGGGTTTCTTATAATTTTAGAAAAAGTTTAATAATATTTTATCCATTTTCCCCTAAAAAAAATTAATTTACTACGCCCCTGTGCGTTTAATCCTATTTGCTATATCGGACATAAAATGCGTGGCTCATTTTACTTATATGCGACCATTTTCGGGTACTATAAGAACGTTCTTACATATTATACACTCCCCGGCACAAAATTCCGTCACCCTAAAATTTTGCCCAATTTTGATGTTTTATAACTTTTTTTATTTTTCATCTGATTTTCATAAATTTTTTACCAGTCTGTAGATCAGTTCATTGTGTGTCTTTTTAATTATTGTAATAAGTCATATTTTTCGTCCAGGCAATATTATACAGGGGTAAATCAAAGTGTTGTTTTTTGTCGTAAACTCAAAACACCCTGTGGAAAAATTGAGGCGAATAATTTTGTTTACAAACTGTTTGCTGCCATCTTAGACGTATTGTAAACATTTTGTTTTTTGATTCATCCCATTATCTCATTTCTTCTGCGAGCAGCAAAATTTTAAATGAAACGCTGATTTCAAGCTTATTTTTATTAACAAAAACATCCACTAGGTATATCACAAAATTAATTAACAAAGACAAATTTTAATAACGTGTATGTCCTCCTCTCGCAGCAATGACAGCTTGCATTCTTCGTGGCATCGAATTAATAAGATTACTTATTCTGTCTTGAGGAATAGCCTGATATTCTTCTGTCAGCGCCAGCCGTAAGTCTTGCAAGGTTAGTGGTTGCACAGGACGGCGACGGAGTGCTCTTTTAAGAACATCTCAAAGATGTTCGATTGGGTTGAGATCCGGGCTACACGCGGGCCAGTCCAATCTTGGAAGTCCAACCTCATCCAGATATTCGCTCACTACCCGTGCAACGTGAGGTCTAGCATTATCATGCACTAATGTAAATTGGTTCCCAATGAAAGGAGCAAATGGAACAACAATTTCTTGGAGGATTTCCTCAATGTAACGGTGGGCGGTTAGTGCTCCATTTTCAACAAATACAAGGTCAGTACGTGCATCGGTAGAAATACCCGCCCAAACCATGACTGAACCACCGTAATATTGCAGTCGCTCAGATATGATGCAGTCTGCATATCTTTCATTTCTACGTCTGTATACCCGTTCACGACCATCCGGCGACCTTAAACAAACCCTGGATTCATCTGTGAATAGTACGTTTCCCCACTGTTCTACAGTCCAGTCAGCATGCGCTCTTGCAAATCTCAGTCGGTGTTGTCGATGCCGAGGAAGCAATTTTGGACATACTGCTGGCCTTCGTGAATGCAATCCTGCTTTTAACAATCTTCTACGTATCGTTCTTTCACTTACACTTACTCGACGTACCATTTGCAAGTCATTTTTTAGATACACAGCAGTAGCTCTTCGATCTCTTAAAGAACTCATAATGACAAAGTGATCATCAGCTTGAGTGGTCATTCTCCTTCTGCCAGAGCCTTGCCGCCTAATAAAGTTTCCCGTCTGTAGATACCTATTCCAAACATCACAAACTGTAGACCGCGCAATTCCCAGAGTACAGGAGACATAACTCTTATTGCGGCCATCCTCTATTAAGGCAACAATTCTACCTACGTCTGCTGTAGTTACCATGATGACAACACACTAAATTAACTGTACTGTCAAATATTCTGTCACAATAACCGCGTATTTAGACAACGTCGATGTTTTTTAATTAAAAATGATAAAATTAACAGCGTTTCATTTAAAATTTTGCTGCTCGCAGAAGAAATGAGATAATGGGATGAATCAAAAAACAAAATGTTTACAATACGTCTAAGATGGCAGCAAATAGTTTGTAAACAAAATTATTCGCCTCAATTTTTCCACAGGGTGTTTTGAGTTTACGACAAAAAACAACACTTTGATTTACCCCTGTATAATATTGCCTGGACGAAAAATATGACTTATTACAATAATTAAAAAGACACACAATGAACTGATCTACAGACTGGTAAAAAATTTATGAAAATCAGATGAAAAATAAAAAAGTTATAAAACATCAAAATTGGGCAAAATTTTAGGGTGACGGAATTTTGTGCCGGGGAGTGTATAAATTTAAAGGTAGGTACTGCTCGGAAATTCGTATAAAATCATATCTCCTTTAGGTATCTTTGCGGACGGACACTTCGACTCTTATAATTTTATGTAGAGGATGGATGGACGTTTAATAAAGTTTATATGTCGGATCGATACGTCCAACGGTTTAGGAGACAAAATAATTTCAAAATATTTTCTCGGTTTTACTCCCGGAAAAATAGATTTTCCTACATCGCTGTATTTTTAATGAACATTTTGATATCGGAAATGAAATTTGGGCATGATTTTTAGTGTGTAGTTCCGTTTTCGGGTTTATAAGATAATTTTTTGAACATTTTTATGAGTACCTATAATGGCTTGAAATTTTTGAAAAATATTTTAGACTATCCTGTATAATACCATTAATATAGATGTTTTACAGATATACTGAAAAATTCAATTTCACAATAACAACACATACAAACTCACGTCTTGAGTAAATAAACAACGTTTGTATGCGAAAATCATATTTTTAGTTTTAATACATGATAGCATTGACCTCCCTGTATGAAAACAAAACTGGCCATTTTTGGGCATGGTAACTAATTTATTTTAAATATGACAAATACCTATGTACGTCTCAGACAATATAATGTCTCTCAAAAACACAGGATGTTCCCTAGAGTATGGACTAAAAGTAAATCTACCACGCAAGTAGTAGGAATCAATAAAATTGGCAGTATGGCCACAGAAATAGCAATCCATTCAAAAATAGCCAATCCTGGCGAATATACTGGTCACTTTTCTTCTCGTTCAGATTTGCTGTCACTAAAGCGACACGGAGGGTGGAAATCCAGGTGGAACCAATATACCTCAGTAATAGGCAAAACGAACGCTACGAAACCAACAATTCAGATTCCACAATCTTTATCAATACAAAATGAATTGATAACCGAAAAATGGAATTGGAGTCCAGAACTCCAATTTTACAATGAATTTTAATTTTTACAATAATTTGCTTTATTAAATAAAAATATCTATAAAATTGTTTTCTTTTTCAAAAAATATTGCAAACACGTTTGAAAATATCTTTTCACCCTCATTCGACTTAGGCCTCGCCTTCGGCTCGTCTCTGTCTCACTCATGAGAAAAGATTCGTTTTCAAAACTTATTATTTAAAATACTATTATATAACATGTTATGAAAACACTAATTTTATTGTAAATATTGATGTAATGTATGTAAATATAATATTTGCCAAAGAGTCAAATAAAATACTCCTCTCATAACGTGTTAACATTTTATCTAATCCGGTTTTAAAATAGAGTTCAAAAGATCAATTAGTATCCTAAGCTAAAATATAAGAAACAGTTACGGAAAGTTTACTGTAATATAGCAGTGGGAGCTTAATTGTAGGAAAATGTGATTTTATCACACCAAAATATTTACATATCTCCCTATTTGTATATCCTGGTGCATCTAAACGAAAGAGACATAAAAATTGGACCACAAAACGGAAGGGACTTACTAATAAGTAAGAGGATACGGAAGTGGGTTTCCGACTTCGATTGCCTGAGGTGCTACTATCAATTCCTGGTACTTGTAAATTAAAAACTATAAACATAACAATGCATATTCAACCATATTATAAAATGACTATTGCGTAATAATAATAATAATATTAGCAATAAAGCGATTGATTAGAATCTCTTAACGTTTCGGTTCCATTTAGGCCTTTTTCAAAAGTCTATTTTATTTCTCATTCATATTTGACATGGCCAAAAATAACAGTTTTAATTTATTTATAACATTTTAGGTATTGTGTGTACAATATTGTCAATTATATATTGCCGCATTTCCCTATTAAAATGGTCTTTCCCTAATTAATTTTATATGATATCCTCCCTAGTCACCGTCGGTCGCTAGCTTCCCTACACCATACTCCACCACCCGGTGGCTGTCGTGGATACCGATCTCCCGAACGTGCCGTAGTCAAGACCGGCTGTATTGAGGTCAGTTCCGCACAAAAATTACTAGGCTAGATCTTTATTTTCAGCAGGGTGGTGCCCTACCCCACAATGCACATGTAACAAATTATTTGAAGCTAAATTTTGGAAAGCAGTTCATTGCGACTAATGGACCCACTCGATTTCTTTTATGGGGCCATATAAAAATCTAGTGTACACATCGCCACCAGCATCTTTTGAAATATTGCAGAATTGGATACGAGACGCATTTACCAGTATTACTCCTGAAGAATTACGCAATGGTGTCAAAAAAGGGTTTTCCGAGTAAGAATGTGTGCAGATGTGCAAGGTGAATACTTTGAGAACTTGATTCATGGCTAAGTTGTGCATATTTGACAGCATTTTTTTATTGATGCTTCTATTGAGATAGTTATTAGCTTAATTTGTAAGTTGCGTTAAAAAAAAGTAATTAACTAAATTAACTAACGTAAGTTAAAGTAATTAAATTTTAAAAACGTGATTTTTACGTTTTGTTCTTTATTTTCCATCTTTTTCTCATACATCAATCGAAAGATAATTTTAGTACCTACAATTATCTAATTTAACTTTTTTAGATTTTAGATTTTACTTTTTTACATTTTAGATTAGAAATTTTTTTTTTACTTTTACGAATTGTTTAGGTTAAGTTCGCCATTAAAAATTTGGAGAAGTATAACGCTATCTTCCTCAGATTGTTTTTTTACGCGACCGTATTTTTTTAACTTGTTAACAGTTTTTACAACATTATCATTGGGTTTTCATAGATTTATTGGACTCACGTTGTATTTTCTTGTGTTACTCATCTGTTAAGTGGTTAAGTTAGTTATCGCACACCTTCCCTAATTTACAATCATCCGATTTGCGGTTAAAATCGCCACATACGAAACATCTTTATTTCAAACTTCCTCTTCATCAGCAAGTCAATCAGCCGTAATATTTTCCTCTATATCAACAATTTTAATTGACGGATTTATGATTTTGATATTTTAATGTTCCAATTTTTTATAAACTTTTTTTCATTTCAACTTTTTGCGTTTCAGGTCAGGCAAATTAGGATTTGAAGGGGAAGTAATTACCGTAAAAATCCCCGTTAATCCGAGTGTCGGAAGACCTTGAAAATTGCTTAAAATGAATATTATTAAGAAAATATTACGTTTTATTTTCATATATATTTATGTACAATATTTATTTATTTATTTTTTTAACATACACCATTCCACAGTAAAAACCAATTATTGAATGAGTAAAAGAATACAAGAATACAAACAAAACAAAAAAAGAAAATATCACCATAACATAAATAACATAAATACACATTTTCTTATAGACAAATGATAATATAAATTAACAAGCAGAAATACTAAGTAAAAATTATTTACGATTTAAATTTTTTTATCAAAGCCACATTGCAGTTGAACAAATCAAATTTATTTTGTATTAAATTATAATTATGGCACATTTGTTGCAGCGGCGAAAACTTCATTACGTTGACACGAGGCGTGGGGAGATAAAATGTAACAGATTGTCGTGCAGATATACGAGGAAAGAAAAATTAGTTGAGCGAGTATATTTTCACAATCAATATCATTTGTTATTAGTTTTCTGAGGAAAACTAACTGATGAATAATGCGACGATTTTCTAATGATTCAAATGAATGTCTCGACAGCAATTCCTCCTGCGAAAATCCAATCAATGGATAAGTATTACCTATCTGTCCTGTAACTAAGATATTTTAGAAAACATCGTTGGATCCTATCTAAGTGTTGAAATGGGGACACCACGTAATGGAGGCATATTCAGCGTGAGGCCTGACAAGAGCCGTGTATAACAATTTGATAATATTTAAATTTTGAAACACACGAGTATTTCGTATCACAAAACCTAGAGATCTGAAGCTTTTAGCTACTATATCATTTACATGGGCTGAAAATAATAGGTTGGGACGAAAATTAAGGTCACGGATGGTATTGGGCCTCTGTAGAATTACTTCATCAATCAAATAATCATATTTGGTAATATCGTGTCTAAGAGACACTAAGGACATAACATTACATTTAGTAGGATTTAATTGAAGATTGTTCCGGTATTATTTTAGAGTTTCCAGGATGATGGATAAGTACAGTATTAATAGAAATATTAAAAATTATGGTTAGTGGTTTAGAGAGAAGACATGCGTAATCTCTAAGAAAAAAAGCAGGTATTTAATCCGGACCAACAGTGCCTTTAGGTTTAAATTTTTTAAGACTATTAAGGACTTCAATTTCACTAAATTGTTTTAATTGTAAGCTATCCGTTAAGACATTGTTAGTAAATTCAGGAATATTACTTTCTGTATAAGAGTTCTGAAAAAAATCCGCATATGCATCTGCAATGCTTTTAGGATCAATTATAATTTCATTTTTGGAAGTCATATTATTAGGCATGGTATTGTTGTTTCTCATGTTGTTAACGAATTGCCACAATTTTTTGGGATTATTACGTAAGTTATGTTCTATACTGTTGCAATATCCTTTATATGACTCCTTTATATTGTTTTTAATTTTTTGCCTCAGGCACTGAAATTCAAGGAGGGCGTCAGGGTCATTGTATCGTTTATAGATTTTCCATGCTTTGAATTTAAGGCGGATATATTTTATAATATTAGCATTAAACCAAGTAATATATGCGTCCATGAGTTCTGGTTTTAGGCACAAAAATATCAAAATGTTTAGAGAGTTCAGAATAAAAAGCGTCGCAAGAACTCGACATCGCTAAAATTATTTAAAAAGTTCCAGTCAATATGCATTAAACTTTCATATAAGCCCTTAAAGTCAGCCTTTCTAAAATTATAAAATATATTGTCAATCTTTTGCATGTTGTATTTTACCTCCATATGTAATTCAAAGTAAACGACAATAGCGGGATGATGACTGTCTTCGTTAATAAGTATATCCAATGCTCTTTCCAGAGCGCAGTTTCTATTTGACAATACCAAATCAAGTATCCTCTGATACACATTATAATTAAAATTAAGCCGCTTAAAATACAGAAAATTTAGAAAATTAATCAGTGGTAACACACTATCATTAGGAACGTGATGTGCAAGATAATTAGGATACTCGGGAATTTTAAAATCACCTAAGATTAATGCATGACTACCATAAAGGTAATCTAATGAACTAATAATGTCAAACAAAGAGTTGTCACAGTCAGTGTTGGTGTTTGGAGGTATATACAGTAGAAATACATAAAATGAATAGTGATTTATACTAATTTTGCAGGGGCAATAATATTTTGTCAATTTTACCATCTAGTATTAAGTACATTCCTATGATTAATCTTCATCCTCTTCCCAAATTATATCGGTATCCATGTTTGTGCACGTTATCCCGCTACATTTGTCACACTGTCTTGAGCAGTACACTGAAGATCGTCGACAGGAACACATACTTCCACAGCCTTTTTTGCATTGCAAAAGAGACTTTAGGGATCAATCGGGTGCCTCATTCTGTACACCAGAGCAATGTATTCACCCTGTATTCATAAAATTGTCAAATTGTTCCAATATTGTCATTAATATTCAAACGATTCAAACCATTTGATATGATTACTGAAAATTTCGGAGTCCCATATTATACCACCCATAGAATGAAAGGTATCCATTGATCGGTGCATAACCATCCATTGATCGGCCATTAAAGTCTGCATAGTCAAAAACATATTGACAAAAGGCTCCTTCACCAATGCAATTTCAGAAGACGTCACTGCAAGTTCATTGTACGACTGAAAAAAAGCCATTGAGCATAGAGTGTTTATCAAATGTCACGACTTAAATTTTCGATGTAAAAAAAACAGACAACCCACACAATACAGGTGATATATATGAGCGTGGTTTTACACAATTTATAATTGCGTTGCTTAGAGACAATTTTTTTTAATGCTTGGAGACGTTCTTTCATTATGCCTATTCACTAAGATTAGGATTAAAGATTGATTAAACACACACACAGTTTCAGGTATACCATCTACTCCAACCTTCTCCTCAAATGTTTTTCGGATCATATTTCGCTTTCGTCTAAAGTCTCACTCATTTTGTCAAGCAGATCTTTTATTAAAAACTGGCATGTGTCGGAATTGTCAGTAAGATATTCACATAGCACTAAGACTAAGCGCATTTTCGACGTTAGGATTAAAAGGACGACCTATTTTGTTACAAGTCGTGTAGCAACCTTTGTGGTATCTTGCTTCTGCTGCCACAAGATCTATCGATGTGCTAATTAACACTTCATGTGCCCACTGGTCACCTCTGTTCTTGCAGTGTGACTCAATTGTCCGTTTAGTTTTTAATGTATACACCAAATGTTAAACTTATTTTCTTTTTTTTTGGAAACAATGTTGACCAATTTTACCAGCACGAAATAAATATTGCATTTTAGAATTGGAAGCATCTTTCTCGGAACGACATAAAAAACTATCCGTTCCTGAAGTACTTGTACTGGGAAGTGTGTTTCTTTTATTGCACTGAGATTTAATAGCCTTTCTGCTAGATTTGCGTGTACATTTTTTGCTGTTGAATTTGTGCACTTTATATTTAATGTCTGGATTAATATTACGCCACAGGTTATCACCGCGTTCCTCACTGCAATTAAGTATGCTAATTAAACCTTTATCACTTAACTTAATCCTATTTTCGTATACAGTATTTTTACAATTCACACACACTTCATCCATCGTGGATATTAACATATGTATAAAAAATAAAAGCAGGAATATTCACAAGAATGCATTATTAACACACAGTTTTATTAGATCCGATTACCGGCTATTTCTGACCTATTTTGCTTGACCTATTTAACTTTGTTTTGCGGTTTTCATTTTCTCCACTTCTTTATTTTTACATCTTATCAATAGTTCTCCCTCTCTAATATTCTTAATCTACGTAAGACAAACTTGAAAATGGGTGGTTTATATCTTTTGGCATATCGTTTTTAGTAATTTCGCTTTCTTGTACTGATTTGAAATAATTTCTCCGGTTGCATCTGCGTAAGTTTTTTAATCTCTACTACTACTAACTAATATTATTAATTTAGGCTTTTTATAGATATAGGTAATATTCCTAGATCCTTTAAATCATATATGGGCAACCCCCGCCCCCCTGGCCGGATCCGACTCTCCACCAGCCTCAATCCGGCAATGGAACGTCACAGATCGAGTCAGAAATAGTCGTTAGAAAGAGACAAACAGATAAACATTCGGGAAGCCGCTCGTGCACTTGAAGCACTCTCCTATGATCGAGAGTATTCTAGTTGCTTATTGGGGGAATATATAAACCGCTCAGCGCGCGTGTCATTTCATTACTTCAACAACCGATAAAGTTCGCATCGCATATTCGCGTACGGTCAAGAGTACGACGCGGGAAATATTCAAGCAAATTCTATCAACACTCGGAGTAGTTTCCACAAACACCAAAACACTTTCACTTCGTTCGACGCGCGTTTCGCCAACCAAGTTGACATCATCCGGAGACGATTAAAACTAAACTTCTACCCTTCTTAAACTAAAAATCTACCCTATTTATACTATTTATGAAATCATTAGTCACGCTTCAATGATTAGTTGCTAAGCAACGCGTAAAACGGGCTATACGGTATAGGTCCCTTGTAGCTATTCATACTACTTTTACATTTTACAATTTCTATGCTCTCAAATGCATCCAATTGTCTATTATTGGTCACATTTCTGACTAATCTTAAATTACTAATATATATTCTATGATTGTTGTCAAAAGCATGTTGTGCAACACTATACTTATCTGTTCTTCCATATTTTAGATGAGCCATATGTTCTTTAAATCTGGTGTTAATTGATCGTCTCGTTTGTCCAACATATTTTCGATCACAATCATTACAACTAATTTCGTAAATCCCAGACCTTTCATTTGGAACAATTTTATCCTTTGGATTGTCTAAAAGTTGTTGTAATTTATTACTCGATGAAACAATCGCTGTTATACCCACGTTTTTTGAGGCCTTACTTAAACCACGAGTAAACCGGGGTTCGTAAGGGATGGATATATATTTTGAAGTCTCCAAATATCCTTTTGAAAGGTCGAAATATCCTTTTGAAAGAATTACGAAATGTGTCCTTAAATGTACGCTTCCTAATTAGTTTTTCAACTATGTCTCTAGGATAACCATTACTCACAGCTATATCTTTAATTAATACTTTTTCTTTTTCAAACCTCTCATTACTGAGAGAAGTGTTAAAAAGAAAAAAAGAGAATTATTAAAGAGAAAAAGTATTAAAAAGAAAAAAAAAGAAAAAGTATTAATTAAAGATAGCTGTGAGTAATGGTTATCCTAGAGATA
Organism: Tetropium fuscum; assembly: GCA_964058915.1. Taxonomy (NCBI): domain Eukaryota; kingdom Metazoa; phylum Arthropoda; class Insecta; order Coleoptera; family Cerambycidae; genus Tetropium; species Tetropium fuscum. The sequence goes on along the minus strand of CAXKVY010000528.1, from coordinate 80,632 downwards.
TAGCTGAAAAACTAATTAGGAAGCGTCTAGTTTAAGAGAGCGGAAAGTGAACACAAAATGTCGTCAATTCCAAGACAAATGGATTGATGAATACTTTTTTTATCTTGCACAGTGATAAGTAAACCTATGTGTTTCTTGTGCAGTGAAACAATTTATGTTTTAAAAGAATACAATATGAAGCGGCATTACTCCAGTAAGCATTTCACTCAATATAATTTACTCACGGGCCAGTTAAGAAAAGATAAAATTAAAAAACTCATTACCGATTTAGGGAAACGGCAACAAATGTTCCATTCACAAAAATCAAATCTAGACAGTGTTGTTAAAGTTAGTTTTATAATTAGTTCCAAAATAGCGAGAACATCAATGTCATTAACAGTTTGTTAAAGAGTGCCTAGTAGATGTTGCAGAACTTTTGTGCTCAGAAAAGTAGAGAGAGTTTGAGAAAGTGAGCTTGTGAGAAAGTGAGCTGTTGTTTGGCGTATAGATTTGATGGCTAGTGATATCAAAAAAACATTGACTGATAGATTGGCTGATTTTCAAGCATTTTCGATTGCTTTGGTTCAGAGTACAGTTTTATCTGACACAGCCCAGTTAGCTATTTTTATACAAGGTATTGATGAATAATTTGCAGTGATACAGGAATTACTGGCTTTACGGCCGCTACAAGAGACCACTACTGTAAAAGACATTTTTACAGAGGTGCAAAGTACTTTTGAGCAATATAGTTTGCAATGGTGTAAATTTGTTGCAGTGTGTATAGATGGTGCGCCTTCAATGGTCGGTTCACGAAAAGGTTTTATACGAATTCTGAAGGAAAGAGCAACCGCTATGAATGTGCAAGAATGTGATTTAATAATTCTGCATTGCATTATTCCCCAACAACACTTGTGCTCTAAGTCCATTGGACTGCAGAATGTTATGGATGTGGTAGTAAATACCATTAATTTCATTAGATCCCGCGGCTACTGATCCCCCATCGCCAGTTTAAAGCATTCTTGGATGAACTCTCTACAGAACACGCTGATGATATATTATTGCAAAGTAAGGTGGCTAATCAAATCTAAAATGCTAAAAAAGTTTTTTGATTTTATGGAAATGAAAGAGAAAACATTGCCTTAAATTTGTGATCCAACTTGGCTTTGTGGCTTGGCATTCCTGGTAGACACTTAAACGACCTGAACTTGAAGCTTCAAAAACAAGGGCAATTGGTAAATCAGCTATTCAGTCATCTTTTCAAAACTTTTCAAAACAAAATTCGCTTGTGGTAAACACAAATGAGAAGTAAAAAGTTTTTAATTTTTTAACATTATCCAGTCACGAAAACATTGAATACGGTCGCTATGATGAACTAGAACTACTGCCTGAGCAATTCACTGATTGATTTTCCGATTTTAAGAATATGGATAGCACTTTCAGTATAATCCTTGTAAGTGTAATATGGAAGATGCTTCGCTTCACCTACAAATGGAGTTGATCGAGGTTCAAGAAGACTCATATTTGAAGTCTAAATTTGATGATGTGGAACTAACTCAATTTTACAGAACCTACCTTTCCGAAGAAAAGTCACAACTGAGAATTTTCACACGAGAAAAAATTTGCACATTCGGAAGCACGTATAAATGTTAGCTTTTTATATGTTTGATTATGCTATTATAATTAATAAATAAAAAAATGTGTGAATTTCTTTTTTATTCACTACTACCTACTTATTTGCCTACGGCCCGCGACCTGATTTCCCTGTATTACGTAAGTCCCGTAATTACGCCCTCAGCTAAGTTGCCCATACCCGCTTTAAATCATCATACACCAAGCTTAAAATAGTAACTAATTATGGTCCTACTAGGTACTACCTCAATTATAAATAAATTTTCCAACATTTTTGAAAACTTTAAAAATAGGTTGGTCAACTATTTAGAGACAAATGGTTTCTTTTCTGTCAGTTTGGATTTCATGAAAATTTGTGGACTGTCTTTGATCTTAAATTAAAAGTTCTATTGTAAAAAATAAAATCGATAGTAAGAAAATATGTTAAAAGTGTTCTTAGATTTGACTAAGGTGTTTGATACCGTCAAGTATGAATATTCGAATATTGGAGTTAGAGGTACTACCCTAATGCAAACATTATTTAACAGACAGGAAGCAAATCGTTAACATTAATAATGTCTGCAATGACGCTTTACCGATTACCATGGGTATCCCGCAGGGGACAGTATTAGGCCCGGTATTGTTTTTAATATACACAAATAATATTTAAAATATAAGTAATGTAAGCGGCAATTTTGTATCGTATGCGGATGACACTGCGATTGTTTTTCTGGCTAATCATCAGACGAGGCACCAATTTACATCATCGTCTGGTAATGTATTAATTTTAATCCTAGATGCACAATATACTAATAGTGCAACAGGAAATGTTTGATTTAATTTAGTTTTTATAAATGTATATTAAGATGATACCCACAAAACAAGCTAATGCTTAACAGACACACTAGTTTCAACAATATGAAATTATTATTGTTTTAATATGTTAATATAATATTGTCACAATTTATATAGGAAATATATAAATTACAAATATGTAAAATATGTGTGTATATAAATAAAATCTCTCTGTCATATCTCTCTATCTTTCTACTGTACTTGTAATGTTCTGCTTTTTTATTTTCATTTGCAGACAACAGCTTTCCAAACTATTCTTGATTATTTACAGATTCTTAAAATTTTAGGTGAGATTAAAGGCCATATAGACAAGATTTTCGTTTGTACTTCATTGCTAAAATGTATAATCCTCTTTATATCGTTTCCCATCCCTAAAAAAAGCTAAGTCGGGTGGTCGTCCAAAAATCGTAGGACAGGGGGTTATTTTTTGTTGCTTTTTAACATCTATTTTTGGTGGGCAAATCACCCCCTTCACTCAGTTCACCCTACGATTTTTAGACGATCACCCGATTTTGCTTTATTTAGGGATGGGGAACAATATTATGTATCTTACATATTTTAGCAATGAAGTGCAAGCGGGATGACAAGATAGAAACTATTTTAAACTATACCATTTCCATTATTTTGAGATTTTTCAAACCATTTCATATTTTCTATATCACAAATTATTTAAAAAAACTATAGAAAAGACATTTAGAGTGAAAACTCTTCAATCAAAAAATTCAAATAATGAGGAAATATTTCGTTAACAAGTGCGGGAAATGATACTTTTCCGCATGCTGATTGCAGTTGATCGTGGAGTTCCGTCAGCAATCGAGAATTCGGAGGATGTGTTAGATACAATATTTTTCCTACGAGCGTTGCCTAAACTAAAAAAAATATATAAAATTAAAAAGTCAAACTTTTATCTGTATAATTTCCTACTGTGTTTTGATTTCTCATCTCAAACTTCCTACGTGTTTATAAGAAAAATATTTCAAAATATAAATATATATTTTTACTGCACACGTGCGGTAAAGTACGTCTTTCCCCACCATCGTAGGAAAAAAAGTGCAAAACCAAGAAAGCACATTGAAATAATTTTAAATAAAATAACAATGATTATTTGACGAATAAGAATAAGAGATGTTTCTACCTACTATTTATAATACCTATTAAATTTGTTACAAATAGAAACCCCGTACATCCTCATTAGGAAAACGACAACTGCTGAACATAAAAATGTAAGTTCTTCCTCTGTGCGTTTATTAGAGATTCTGGAGAGTAATAAAACTCATCTATTATTAGCGTTAAAAACAGGAAACCCTCTATGCACTATAGTGGTCTAAAGGGAGGTCTTCCTCGGCGTGTTTGTTAATATTCGGACACTGGATTGGATTGAGCGGAAGTCAATTGTACGCCTTAAACCGGATACATACAGTCGGCTAGTAAACAAACGGGATGGGATTTTTGTAAAACGGACATTCAATTCTTACGGATCCGCTTAGATCCTTTTATGCCATTTTACGCCCCAAGCAATACCGAGACACTTGTTTGACTTGGGAGGATATGGGATGTTGTTTTTAAGGGATCACAGGATGACAGTTATATAATATACAGGTTGATTAAGCCAATATTTGTTCCTGCCCTAGGATATCCAGTTTTTTACCTGCAGTGACAGAAGAGTACGTGACATCTCATAAAATATGAGAATATAGATATAATAGGGGCGGCGTATTTGTTTTTATTTCGCTAAGTCAGCGATTCTCAACCTGTGGCGCGCGTCCCCCTAGTAGACGGCGCGAGCATATATTTATGTGAAAAAAAAACGAAAACATATTATTAACAAAATTATTTAATTTACTGGAAGAAAACCAAAATAAAATACATTATGACATAATAATAAATTAATAGTAAAAAACATTTCAAAAGCAAGCTTTTATTTAAATTCTCCAAAAAGAAGAAAATAAACTTTATCTATTTTTGACATTTAAAGTGTGCAAGCGAGGGATACCAGACCCCTCTAGTGGTCAGTTGCTACTACTCATCAGACATTACTAAGTAAAGTCTTTGACAAGCAGCGTCCTGCAATGCAGGCACCTAGAGCAGCGACCCTAGCCAAAAGTAGGCTAAACAACATACTGAATGGATTTACAGGTAACAACTACACAGAGAACTAATATTCCTACCAATACAGGTGTAATTCAATACAGGTAGGAATAAATACAGGTAATAGTACTGATGAGAGCCAAACAGCTCGAAACTAGTCTACACCTGGTGGAGGTATTGGTGATTGACCATAGCTATCTTATCGGATTTGCAGGTGTAATTCAATACAGGTAGGAATATTAGTTCTCTGTGTAGTTGTTACCCATGATACTAAGACTACAAGATATGCTAACGCGCATGCGATCCCCTATCTCTCTCCCTCTGCTGACGTCATTCCGTGACAAATTTCAAATATCAAATTTGACACATCTTTGAAATACATTATTTTATAAGTTTAAATACATTATTTTATAAGTTTAAACACGTTATTTTAATTATTTTGGTCATTTCTGATTAACAATGGTTTACTGCGCAATGGAAGGGTACCACTAACAATAATAAAGAAAGTAAACATTCTTCCAGTACATATGGATACTTTAGTTTTCCAACTGCTGCAGAGATTTGCAAATTATGGGTGCAAAAGTGCTACCAAACGCATGATTTTAATATTAGAAGTGCTACAATATGTTCTAGGCATTTTTCTGATTATGATTTTCATGTTAAAGAAAAATTATTGCAATTGCCCAAAAATAAGTTGAAGTTGAAAGATAATGCTGTACCTTCACGTCTTTGCCTTTTACTTTTTTCTTGAATTATGCATGACATAATTATATTAATAAATAATTAAGAGTATGAAATGTATACGTTATAAAAGAAAATCTTAGCTAAAGGTCTTTAGCCTGCCAATGCCAAGTAAAACTTAGGTTATGGTTATGTCAAAACTTACGAACGTGCGGTTGAGTGTACATGCTAAATTGATGCCTGCTCTAAATAGTAAAAAAACTGTATTATGTACGAATAATAATTATTGTACGAATTTAATCAGCAATATAAATTGAACACTAAAAAATCCAAAAACCAAACAAACAACATCCAACATCTGGAAAATCAGAACAACAACACGACACGGGAAGAAAATAAAATATAACCGAAGCTGTATTCGTATGGCGCGTATGTTTAAAGGAAATGTGAATATTATTAGTTATTTTGTGACGGTTCGGTAATTAATTATATAACATAAACTAATGTATATTTATATCTATATTTTAGTAATTTTTATATATAAGGTATTTACCCGTTCACTTGCTTTAACTGTAAAGACCCTGTGCAGTTATAGAAAAGTAAAGGTCTAAGGCAGTAATTACTAATTAATGTACAGGTTCTTTACAACCAATCCTTTTACTAAGTGTCATTCCAGTTCAAGGATTATAGACGTGGATAGTCATTGATTCCAGTTCGTGCCGTAGTAGACCTTTAACGGCAAAGTCCCAGCTTCCAGCTCTCCGACACCAGCTATTTGCCAGTGTTCGGGGTACAGGCCCTTTAATGAGCGGGAATATCATGTTGGTTGGGTTGTCTTGTTCTTTTTTGTACCTACCTATACAGGGCCTTTGGTAACTTGGGAGATTATTTTTAATTCATGATAATATATTATGTTAAAACATAATATATTATCATGTTTTACAAAAAATACGCTTTACAAAAAATAAACCTAATGAAAGTGCTTTAATAACCGAGAAAAATTAAAATATAAAATGTTTTTCAAGTTTGTAAATACCCTGTATACTTAAACAATGTCCAAAATAGTTATAACAGTCGAATCATAACGAAACTTTATAATAAAACCATGTTAAAAGCTTTCGTCTTATATATCGCCATACCTTTTTGTCACGGGGTGACGTCATGCGCAAGTTTGTTCAAAACGCGTTTCCCAAGTGATCATATCTTGTACTCTTAGTATCATGGTTGTTACCTGTAAATCCATTCAGGACATTTAAAGTGACAATTTTCAAGACCCTTCGACCTTAGGAAACGTTTTACTTTTCACAATCAGATATGGGGGTCAGTTTTTGACCATTCGTAACTATACAAAATCTTCGTATATGTACAAAGGTAACAAATTCCATTTTTGATTATTTGCATTCTTCAAAATGGGTGAAATTTTCAAGAACTGAATAACATATTAAGGACCGGCAAGATTGATTCTAATATATGAGTACTAATATACATAGATAGATATAAACATATCAAGTAACATAAAAGCTCGTAAAAAATAAAAAAACACGTTTACACTGATATAAAATTGATTCAATACTAAAATATTGAGAAACGATGACTTAAGTAAAATGAAATATAGAAAAAATATATTGATAATTACCTTTAATACACTATACCTCGAGCTCAAAATAATAAAGACTGCTCGAGCTCAAAATAATAAAGACTGACGTACCTAGGCAATGGCCAAGGAAAAGACAGCGGCTTGGTTTTAACTACGGAAGACGAACGCAGTGGGTATCTATTCCACCGTAAGGAAAATCTAGATATAAATAATCCCGAGTTCATTTCGAAACAAGTGGTCACGCCACCTTGCATGAACAAAAATGCACATTTCAGAAATCTATCTATGATTAGACTTACAGAAAGAAGTTAATTTGCTATTTGGTCGATATATAAATCGATTGGTTTTAGCATACTACCAAGCATACTCGAAAATTATATATGCGTCATAATTTTTGACATGACAGCAGTTTGCAAAGTATTCGACAGGTATTTGATTAAAAATTTAATAAAATATATTAAACACATCCTTAAAAAATAACGTGTTTTAAATCATGTGTTTAATGTTTTGTTAACTAGAACTAAAGGTAACACCATAGGTAGTACTGCGATTGTAGGTACTTATGATCATGATACCCATGCCCCATTCTTTGCAGAACACCCTGTATAAGTATTTAGACAAATGGGAAATATATATGATGATATATACGTTGAACAAAGCAGATTGCAGTAGTCATGAAGTTGCCTCATTTACTTTTTTATGGAATATAAGAGCTACACCCTGTGACAATTTTTTGTGAAGGTATTAATGTCTGTTACGATAGGAACTAATTTTTACGTTGCTTTTATAACTTTATTCATTCATTTAAAAATATGTAACATTTAATTTTGTCGCTCACCGGGTGGATGTTCAACTGATAGGTTAAACAAGTTTACTTTGCTTTGGACTATTAAATAGTCTAAGGCTATGACATTTTGCAAACATGTTGAGTTATATATGCCAATACAACAATATCTTTTATTATTTCATGAAAATTAGTTTCCTAAATTTATGTCCAGAGAAAATGCAAGTATAGAAAAAACGGTTCTGAGAAAATAATAAGAATGTACTAAAATTTGTTTAATTTTATTGAAAATTACTGCATAGGTTGACATTAACGTGTCAAATATCATTCATGCTCTTTCATGACTATTTGCCACGTCGCGTAGTCTAGCAAAAAATCACTGCCATCTTGATAAATTTTTAACTATTACACCCATTACATTTTTTTTATTGTTGTGATTAGCCAAGTGACTCTTGCTTCTTACTCTATATTTAGGAGATTTTTATGTTCATTTGTTAATTTGTTTATTTATGCACTTCATCAATGATATTGCCTTTATCATGTGCAATATTTATTTATTATTATTTTTCTTATTTTGTGTTATGAATAAACTAGCTATATTATACATGTCTATTAAACCTTATACTCAATTATTACCCTGGCTAAACTCACTACCTCATTCCATATGTAGTATGAACTTCTATTATCTCTGGAGTCGATTCAGGGCGTTGGTGTTCCAATACTCTTCAATACTGTTGCAGTGCACACATTCAAATCAAGACGTAAAGATATTATATACACATTTATTATAATATGAATAAACACAGAAATAGATATTATTATTAGTACATTCTGTGAGTCATTTTCGAGGATGCTGAACAAGAAAAAAATGTTAGTAACTCAGCTCGAGCGAGCATCTGTAACGGACGAAAGCTCTACATATTTTTTTTTATAATTAATAGCAATCATAGATTATTAATTTAGTATTATTATATTATAGTATGTGCCCGTTTTTTCCCATCTAAACAATCGACGAAGAGTTCTGCAATTACATCTGTTATGTCATTAATGATATCTACATAACTGATTCTTTATCTTCGATCCCTTACCTTATTTGATAAAATATTGCATCAAAGGGGTAGTATAGATCCGTTGGAGGGGTACCCGGGGGTCAAGCTGAGTTGGTCATATTTTTTTCTTGTTCAGCATAATCGAAAACGGGAGATGACGCGGGTTTCTCCCTTCATCAGGAGAAAATCACTTTTCACCCCCGTCTAGGGTGGTTCTTGGCAGTTCAGAGGGTGGGGTCAAGTCGGGGATGATAGACAGCATCGCCATCGTTTCCGACGTCATGGGGAAATGATCCGAAAACGGGGGATGATGCGGGTTTCTTCTTTGATCACGAGAAATGCTCAATTCGCCCGTTTGGGGGTGGTTTTTAGCCGTTTTCGGGGGGTTGTCCTACTCAAAAAGAATTTTAACCCCCGAACCCCCGCCATCATGCCAAGCATCCTAGATGACGGGGGGGGGGTAGGGAGGTGGCTTGATAGCGTTCTAAAATACTTCCATATTCGTCCGACTCACAGAATAAAAACAGTAGTTTATATACCAAGAAATAGGAATAATCCTGAAATATAATGAGAAGGAGAATAGTTTCATAATGAGAAATAAGAAAACATATCAACCTTGGGAAGATGTATTATCTATATAAAAAGATATTATTATTATTATAAAGAGTAATAAACAATAAATATTTAATTTAAAACAGCTGTTTAATGTAATTTTTATATATAATACAAAGGTATTATACAATTGATATAAGTATGCAAAACTCCTATGTAACGATTAATGATATAGGCAACTCTCATTGCACATAGCTGTTTGACTGGTTTCCTATACAACTAATCAACAGTAATTGCTATAGATTTTTCCAAATGACCGATGAAAAAGGTGTTGTGGTCATATATCTAATACAGATAGGTATATTGCGTGTTGTTTTAAAATACAACGGCTTGCGAGTTCACCGATGAAGGGAGATAAAACATGCAGTATTTATATACCATAGTGCGAGAATGCAACTATGCGGTTGCGCTATAGCATGTTTAACGCGTCAACTTTAAGCAAAACACAGGTGATATGATACACAGGTAAAGAATACCGACATTACCGACCGGCGATATAGTTGTTATTGGTTGAAAGTTAAGGCAAGCGCACCAAATAGTATGCCCACTACGCTATATCGATATGGTTCCATCTTCTTTTGATTTCGGAACTTTTGTCCCCCGGTACGCAATATATCCGTATTACATACTCGTATATGGTTGTGGTGGATAAAAGTATCAATATTATGGATTTAATTATATATGAAGCTCATATTTGCAGGAGTTTTTATATGGTAAGTAATTATGATCTTATATTTAATGTTTCTTATACTTTAAATTGTACGAATTCGTTTTATCTATAATAAATTTCCCATCCTTTGAAACTGTTTAATGGGGCTGGAAGCTGGATCAACGCCACGGCATAAATACCGGATCTATCAGGAATAAATCTGGAACTGCTCGATCAAAATTTGCTTCTGGCATTTCCATAACCTTTTCTTAAATTCTTGTGCGTAATAAAATTTAAATTAATCCGCTTTATACTATTAATTTTTATTAAATCAACAAAATTTCACTATAGATATTATAGACAGAATTTCACAGTAAAATTTTGTTTTTCTACCTGGTTTTATCAATGCTAATCAATGCTGCTAATCAATAATAATTGTTTTTTTAACAAGAGTCTTTGATCTCCACCTGTGTATTTGATATATTGTAAAGTTTTTCGTATGTAGGTACCAGATAGTGGCACTTGAATAATATAATTGCACTTGAATATTTACTTAAAACTCTGAATTTATACGATTAAAAACAATCTAGTAGGTTGTAACGGCGTGACGGAGCTTTCACTTTCATATCTTGTCAGGTCTAAATTACCTACTATGAAATAAACTTTACAAAACATGTTGCGTAAAATTTTACTTTTCGTAACTGGTTGTGAAAAATCAGTCGTTCCCTAACATCAGAAGGTTTTGAAAAATCTAACTTTAAATGTCAAAATTAAAAAATATTTTTCAAAACTTCGAAGAAATTAGTTTTTTTATTATTATGGTTTTATTGTAAATATCGGCACAATTGAGCTCAAACCGAGCACAATCGGACAAGCCGAAAATATTATTTTAAACTTTAAAGAATGGGAAGCTAACGGATAATTTTCTAGTTTTTGTAATTTAAAAATTAGCGCAATGGAAAAATCGGCACAATTGAGCACAAATCGGGCACTTTAATGACAAAGAGAAACATAAAAAAACAAAAGCATGGGGCTAACTTGACTGACCTGTTAACAATGTCAAAATATGTGGACACAAATACCAAAGTAGTCCAACTCTAAAGCCGTCGCCACCAACTGCCTCAGATTTCACATATTTTAGTGCTACATATATTTTATATTAGGTAGCCGTATTAAAAAGTGAAAGTACCGGTATTGCACTGATATTACTATTGTAGAATTAAATAGTTTTTTCCTAAGCACTAAAAATTATGAAAAAAAAAATATAATTATAACTACGGTATAATTTTATAACTTTATGGAAGGAAGCAACAGGGGCCATTTTATTGTATTGTTGTAAATCCTTGGGATTATATTATATAGTTCCCATTCTATAACAAGTCAGTGACTGACATTTCGAAACATCTGCACGCACATTTTCAGGCTAAATCGCATTGTATATTTTCACATCCAGAATAGGCGAAACTTATAAACATGCGTTATCCTAAATTCAAGGAAGTCATAATAAGGCCCGATAAACTTGTAAATATCAATGAGAATGAGGGTCCAATGAGGGATTAAACAAATAAATATTCATTGTTACCCAATATCTGAACGGATGTCGGTATTAGTGTTTTATTTTCAATTATTAGCAGACGTTATAAGTACTTACGTAGACCAATTGTACCTATAGATATTTAATAAAGACGCAGCTGCTTCTAATTTATTATGGATTTATGCAATCACGGTTACGGTTTGGCATTTTGATATGGGGATGGGCATATAATATCTATATAAAAAGACTGGAAGTAATACAACATTGGGTTCTCAAAATCATATGTAATAAGCAAATTATTTACCACAGTTGTATAAATTGGCAAAAGGGTTAGAAATTAGTTATTTTGTGCACCTTTAATTTTAGAACATAGAAACATTAGAAACAAAGCTATCAAAATAGTACTTATATTAAACAACAAGCTCCATATAGTTAGCTCATGTAACTCATGTAGTTAACTCATATAGCTTCATATAGTTTGAGTGAAGGGCACAGAAACAAATACAACAAAAGCAGAGTCAGACGGGACACGTCAAATGTTGCAACAAATTATGACCAAACTCGATCCACAGGAAGAGACCAATAAAATGACTCTCGAAAGAATAATCCGAGTAGAAAATACCAACAAAAAGCTGCTGATAACAAAAATAAAAATGGTTGCTAACATGCACAGAATAGTAGCCTGGAATGCCAATGGGCTAATACAACGAGCCCAAGAACTAGAAGCGTTCTTATGGAACGATAAAATCGATGTAGCCTTAATCTCTGAGACTCACATGATCAGAACCACATATTGCAAAATAAGAGGTTACAAGGTCTATCACACGGCTCGACCAGACCTTCACGGAAAAGGCGGAACAGCGCTGATAATTAAAGAAAACCATAAAACACTACGAAGATGCCAAGAACGGAACCGCAGAAATCCAAGAGACAACATACAGTGATAATTCAAATGAAATCCTACACCTATTGAGGTTCTGTTAATATAACGCCGAAAGGAAGACAACTATGCGCTGCTGCAAAGCAAATGCAATGTCTTGTCACTCCAAATTAACCGGCAAACCAACGTACTTGCCGACAGACAAAGAAAAAATGCCAAGCTTAGTCGACTTTTTTGTTCAGCAATGCATCCGCTTATGTCAATATTGAAGAATGCTTTGACATAACATCTGACCATATAGTAATTCTACTCTCATTGTGTGAACAGGTAATAACCAAACAGCACCTTGCATGTCTCACTAACGGAAAAACTGATTGGGATAGATTTCGAACAAAGAATTGAGATAAGATGACCCTTGAAAAGGAAAGAACAGTTAGACCAAGTTGAAGCTTACGGTTGACTTGCAACAATCTGCGTGGAACAACACCCCCGCACAGAAGCAAAAAATACCAGGTATGAACGAAATACCAGGTTATTACCTGTTCACACAATGAGAGTAGTCCTTTCGGCGTTATATTAACGGCGTTATATCAAAGAAATTCGAGACTTGGTTAATAAAGAAAGGAAAGCTCGAAAAAAATGGAAACAGTCTTGTTCACCAGGCGACAAACGAGCGCTAAATAATCTATGCGAACAGCTCAAAAATGAAATTAAAGTTATCAAGAATGAACGTTTTGAAAATTTCGTCTGACGAAAATACCGACTACTCTCTCTGGAAGGCAACTAAATCCTTGAATAGGCTAAAAAATCATGACCCTCCCATTCGAAAAGATGAAGGTAACTAGGCCCAACGAGATGACGAAAAGACAGAAATATTTGCTGATCACTTGGAAAATACATTCCAGCATAACATTAATAAACTAACGCATAATGGGAGGCTAAAAAAATCCTAAGGCATAATGAAACTAACGCATCTCTTCAATGCGGCACTACGACTCCAATACGTGCCAATACAGTGGAAGATTGCTGAAGTAATAATGATTGTCAAACCTGTCAAACGTCCTGAAAATAGAACATCATACCGACCAATTTCTTTATTGCCGATTATATCCAAGCTGTTAGAAAAGCTTTTTTGCCAATCATTGAAGAAAAGCAGCTTATTCCGTCCCACCAATTTGGATTCCATAATAAGCATTGAACCATCGAATTACCGATGTAATTGAGAGAAGAAAAAAATATCTGCTCAACGATATTCCTAGATGTGGCCCAAGCATTCGACCGAGGGTGACATCAGGGCCTGGAATAAAAGCTAGAAAAATATTTGCCATGGTAAATTAGCCAAATTCTTCGTTCATATAACACTGACCCTCACTTCTGACAAGAATATTCTGACCTCAAGAATATTTGTGGGGGAGTACCTCAGGGCAGTGTACTTGGTCTTATTCTTTACCTGCTACCTGCTGTACACCAACGACATCCCATATAGCGACGGAGTATTTACGTTTAGTCAGCCGCAAACAAACAGCAACAAAGCAGTCAACAATATCACCTCTTGGACAAAGAAATGGCGCATCAAACTAAATGGCGCATCAAACTAAATGGGGCAAAAACTATTCACGTCAATTTAAGCAACTGGAAATATGACTATACTCCAGTGATTGTCAACCAGCAAACAATCCTACATGCCAATGAAGCAAAGTATCTAGGTATGACTTTAGATGCAAAACTTCGATGGAAAACACATGTGAAAACGATGGAAAACACATGGACTTATTGCATCCAACTCTGGATGTCAAAAAAGGGGAAAAATACATATAGCTTGAGTTAACCGCTATTTTCGTTTATATATTCGTTTATTATGGTCATTGCATAATATACCTACTAAAATTAAATTGTATTTGTCCACGACTATTTGACAATAATTCAATAATAAGTGTTGTACCTATAATAGAGCCATTATACAGTAGTTATATTTAGTTACAATATTTATTTAGTTATATTTATTACAATAGTTATTATAATACATAAGAATAATAGCAATTGATAATAATTATAATACCACACTTTACATTTGATTTACATATGATGCCATGGCAACTTATACACACAAAATCCTGAATATTTGTAATGAGAACTAAAAGCAAGGTGGCTATATGACAGCGGACTCGTGCTAACTGATGACATTGAATTTTAAAAATAAACATTATTTATTGTGACATTTCTCCCAAAAACGAAATAACAACTAAAAAACTACTCATTCAAGATTAAAAACGAGCAATGGTCGTGGACAAATTATACTATTCAACTTTCAATTAATGGCCATTATTGACTGTTATTTTTAATTAATATTATTATGATAATACATCTGTTAATATCTGTTCTTTTTTGTGTTCAATAAGATCAATATAATATTTTTGTTTTTAATTTTCTGGAAAAAAAGTGACACCTGCATATATCAAGAATATACGTTGAAAATACGTTTGGATACTATCACCATTATAGCACTAAATGTTATCCACAATTGAAAGCATGCATATGATACAAAAGAACCCTCTTCATTTCTTTGTGTGGTCGATAAGTAGGATTATACCAAGATTGTGTGTTTCTGGCCATGCATATAATTTCAAAGCAGCTGTAATACTAAGTTATAAAAGCTTATATACACCTTTTATAAAAATTTCAAGGAACAGCTGGATGCATAATAATAACTAGCACCTTTCCTGTGGTCAGTCAGGTATCAACAAAGATCCATCCAACACTGTAGATGGCAAAAGCGTGCGTCAAATTCACACTAGCTGAGTAAGGTACGATTTATCACCTGAGTTTTGAAAAAGTTTGTCATGTCCTGTCTTACATATATATTTATACCGTATACTGTCCTACATATTATTTCAGCTTTATGATAAAACTTTAAATGCATAACCTTGTAGTGTAGAATCTGTTAAAACAAATTACTTCTCATGTTTTCGTTTGATATACAAACTAGAGCAAAAAATTGGGCGGCAGTGGCTCAAAAGATGTCTTATTATGCCATATTCATATATGTTCAAAACTTTAAGCCAGAAAATTATTTAGGTTTGAATGTATTTAAAATATATTGAAAACATTTTGCATGCTGTGTGTACAACTTAGTGCTCAATTTAGCCAATAACAATTTAAAATAAAAGAAAGAAATTAAATTGTTATTGCTCAGCAAGGACCACGGGGAGGTAAGAGCGCCCTTGCCAGGATAGAACGTGGCTAGGTTACTTATTATTAGTATAGGTAAGACTGTTAGTAAAATTTATAACAAATTCACTCACCAATTTGCGGATATGTTATTATTTGCACATATAGTTACACTCACAATGGTATTTTTCACTGTCACTTATTAGTAGCACTCTTCACAAAAACTCACAGCAGAAATTGTCATTAAATGTGAGTAAATGCTCTTCTCATTAAATGTGAGATTTTTTCGGGGCTTTGCCTTTTTACTTCTTCATGTGCCTAGTTCTTCCATTGCACTACTCTGTATAAAGCCAGTATAACCTATTAACACTATACACTATATTCTATAAATACTATAATATTATAATAACACTATAAAATATTAACTATAACCAATGATTTTACAAACACGAGACACAATTATTATTAAAACACTGGAACACGCCTTTTACACTTTACGTAGACGTTGGAAGTCGCGTTGTAAACACCTACCTACTACGGCCAAGGACACTCATCGAACTCATCGAACACCTACGACTGCCACTGAGATAATAACAAAAAATATCCGTCAATACAACGTGCGAGTTTATAACTATATGCGGGCGCCACCACCCTATAAATGTCTTTCAGGCGATACCAACAGATGAAATGTTCGCTCGGAAAAAATAAAAACAAATACACTTGCAGTTCGCATCCAATTTTTTGATATATTATAAATTCAATTGAGTTAACATTATTGTTTTTTATTTTATTTCCTATATTAGGATTAAAATAAGTGGCGCGCGCCACTGAGCACCACATTCCATTAGTTTGCATATCAAACGAAAGCACTATAGCTATAAACTAGAAAATATTTGCCATATATAGGTAACAGAATTCAAAAGCATTTAAAGAATGATGCGCATTTTAAAGTATTGTAATCATGTCTGAGTTTGAATAGGTCTGTAATGTAACACATACCTACATGTAGGTATCTGTTGTATCACATATTAATTAAAAATTAAAATTATAGCAGAGCAAAAAAATAATGCTTTCATAATTAGGCCTTAAAAATCGCCTCACAGATTGTAATAGCGTAGACTTATTTGTTTATTCTGTGGTACTAGTCGAATCAAGTAGAACTAGAATGTGCAGTAGTTATTAAATATATGAATGTCCATTTTAACAAACTTGTTACTTAAATTATTTAACAACAATATACATGCAACATATACAACAAATAAACAATAAATATTTAAAATAGGATGCGCCGACATGCCACAACTAGTTCGAACTGCCTCCTATTATGTATATGTATTAAATTTACCCGCTTAAATTAGCATGCAGAGCCATCTCTTATATGTAAAGGAGATCGACTTCAGTAGGATTACAGGTATCTTGTTCCAATTAGCTTAATAGTGGCTCGACGCTGAGAACGAATGTCTTCTGTAGCTGTAAACGTCTTCGTGTTTGCGCGCTTACCAGTAGATGGGAGACGAGTACCTAGAGTACTGCAATCTAACTGTAGTAATCTATGTAGCCAATGCAGTAATAAGTCATAATTTCGAATTATCGAGTCATTGAATGGTTTACAGATGTCAGCACATTTTGCCTTTTCTAGTTTGTTTTGCTTTGTACTCATAGTCTGTACTACTTGTCACCAATTCATACGTATTATAGTCCAGTCATTATGTACTTTTGTACAGCAAACTGCAAAAGAACCTCGGAAATGTGTACCTTTATATGGCAGAGTTATTGCCGTAAATTTGCAACCCTCTCCGAGTGGAGCACAAACTACCCCAGGCGTTCAAAGGGGTGAAATTGCAACTAACGTGGAAATGTAGCGTAAACCGCTGGTGTGACAACAAAAAATTGTTCTTAATAATAGTAGATTTTGAGTATTTCCTACAGAAAACTCCGCGGAAGCATAGATCCAGGATTTATGGTTTTCGAATTTAGGCTATTGATTATGTTATAGAGAAATAAACTAAGACATTCACGGGTTTGTTTACGTTCACTATTGCAGGAATCGGCTACGCTTCGCTTCGCCTCGGCTATTTGAATACCTCCGAGCACCTAAAAGGGCTTTTGCAGCGCGTAATGTATTAAACTTTTCATTCTGCCCACGATTTTATATAAAGTACATAATTTAAAGATGCTGAAAATCCTCTGTAGACTGTAATAAAATGGGTATTAAGGCGGTATATTGCCATAAAAATAGTGTCACAGTATTTTAGATTATATAACTCGTCAGTTCGGAATGCCCCAGCTACTCCAAAAATCGCTACCACTTTTTTCAGTAAATATATTTCATCAGGAGCTTCTAACAAGAACTTTGATATATTGATATATCAGACTACAATATAGATATGACGCCTATTTTTAATACTGAAGTTAGTCAACAAATGATGATTGTATAAAGCTTAGAATTCAAAATTAAATCATATATATAGTTCAAATTATAGAAGTTAAACGTAAAATTAAATAAATAAAATAATAGCCATTAATCTGCTTGGACAGATTATATAATAATAACAAAGAAAGTTGTGAGTAACCAGGAAATGCAGCTGTTTTATATACATCATATCCGTGGTTATAGATAACAATGCAAGAGAGTGCAGCCATAGCGTTCACAGAGTGAACAGCTCCGCTAATCATTTTTATATAATATTGTAAAATTGAATGGGTAAACTTAAAGTAAATTAATTAAAATAGTGAGACGTAAGTGGAATACCAGAGGAAAAAGTTTTAAAGCAGAAATAACAGCCTGTTAAGTGTTTTCGTGGAAACTGCTACGTGATAATTGGAGACCAGGTATCATTCCCAGTCTGTAGATGACTTTGGTATGCAGTGAAAGAAGAGGAACTTAATTTACAAGACGTTCAAATTGTAAAAAGGCAATAAGAGTGCAGAATCTGAAGGTAGATAGCAGCACCAGAGTTCAGCATTATTGTCAACAAACCAGTGTCGTGGAAATAGTGCTCAGTGTTGTGCTTCGCAAAATTAAAATGATTAACATAAAAAATTTAAATAGTAACAACCATTTCAAACATTGCTAGTTTTAAGTATATATTGTTCCAGAGGCTAAATCCCATGAATTAGAATAAGTTACGTAGGTTTGCGTAGGGTATTTATAAGGTTCAAAATTCAATTATTTATTTGCATTACAATTTGCATATTTCTATTCATACTTTTGTTTGCATGACAATAAAAATAGTCATATACAACTTCTTCCTTATTATTATTATCTTGAAACATTTCAGGGAACAATTTAAGTTCTACAATTTGAAACAAATTTGAAATACAATTTATTTAATAAAACATAATAGTAGGTATCATCCATTCATCATTTGAAAATTTCAGTTTTAAAATTCTAAAATGTTGCAAAATGTTGGTCTGGTTGTTGCAAATGTTGCAAAATCTACATAGACCTAATTTAACCCCCCTTCCTAATGACTAAAGTGTTCTCATGCTTCTCAGTGAACCTTCTCCAGTTATAAATTAGTGTTCATGGAACTGGCGCCCATAGGAAGGATTCAATAGGGAAGAAATAGTGTAAGTGCAATCACTGCTATTATCTCAGTTTATCTAAATCTAACAACAATAACTTTTAAATATTTCATACATCATAAAGTTCAATTATAACAAAATTATCAACGAACAGATTTCTATACGGAATCAGGTAGTATTTTTCGACTTATTTTTTCTGCTGTATTTCGACCTTGTAATAGGCTTTTGCTACATTTGTTTCATCGTCTTAACACTAGGAAAAGTGCATTCTTTCGGTGAGCTGTAACTGCTCCCAAAAATTTGTCCCGATCTGCCCCAAACAGCATCGACACGTAAAAAGTAAATCCATCCAGTTTCTGTTGAACGTGATTTAGGTAACTTTGGCAATGTCATGTCCATCAAAAATAGATGTTGAAAAGCAAAAACAATTTTTTCATAATTTTTGGAAATTTACCCCCTGTCACCCTCTGCACCCTACGATTTTTGGACGACCACACGATTGTGCTTTCTTTATGGATGGCAAACAATATAAAATGGGTTATAAATTTTAGCAATGACGTGGAAACGAACAGCTTTTCTAAAAGACTTTTGAGTGCTCGTAAACTCTTAATTAAATTTAACAAACTCACGTATAACGTCAACTTTACTTTATTTTCAAAGTTCACATATTACAAGGGGTATTATGGTGAAGTTATTTATATTTAGTTTCATATGCGAGGAAAAACAATCGTCATTTGTCTATTCTTTACTCGTTCACTTTCTACTCAACAAAGACGATTTTATCTCGTTTGATTTATTATTAACTTAATGACTCCATTAAGACCATTGTAAGTAGATTTTAGGTTTATCCTTATCCACCTCGACTAGTTTATACAGTTCTGTATACGTTTTGCATATAAAACCGACATTTATAGAACTATTCTAAAAGATAATAACATTTCAACAACAATAAAATGTCACAGATACAAACATGAATAGGCTTTTGTCCTAAACACGATATTGCATTTAGCGGTTAATAGTAAATGCGTTACCAACAGTGGCGTTCATCAACGTCTGTCTACTGGCTCTTTGCTACTCACCTTGAACGATAATATAAGTATTTTAAAATTACAACAAATGGACGCCTTGTTAAAGCGGATTATAAAGCATTTAGTAAAGCTAGATGCCAGCAGTCAATACAAGCTTGCTTATTTTAAGTAGGAATTTTATATCACTGTGGCTGTCTTGCCAGGCCAGCTGTTAACGCACATTTAAAAAAGATATAACCATCAAATATAACGTAGATACATACCTACCAACAAAGACAAAATAACTAACAAACTAACATAATAAGAAACCCACACATAATAAAGAGTAAACAATGAATAACTAACTTGATAATTTTTTGTACTCCCAAACAGAAAATGTTTATGTAATCTTAGATCCTTCCTATATTCTTCCTATCGCCACCAGACACATCCTAAAAACCAACATACAGATAAACAAAACAGCCAGAAAAGCCACACCAGCCGGATAAAAGTATCTATCATGATAGAATGCCAAAGCGGGTGAATACTACAAGCTGGATAACCTCTGCCAATTAAAAGTTAAGGTAACTCAATTTAATTTATAATATATCAAAAAGTGAATGTGGTTTTGTAAATGACGGTCTTTTAACCTTCGAATCCAAGAAAACAGGCGATTACCATGAATACATGAATTCCACCTATTTGGAGGATTGGTTCAAAGGAATTCCGGACAAATTACAACCTGGATCTGTTATAATGATGGATAATGATTCTTATCATTCTCGTAGAACAGAGCAGCTGCCCACAACTGCATGGCGGAAAGGGCAAATTAAAGACTGACTGGAAGAAAGAAACATTGAACATGATGATTCACTACTTAAAGCTGAATTGTTGACACTGGCAAGGCAACATTTTCCAGCTTTCAAGAAGTATGTAGTGGATGAAATTGCCAAAGCAAGAGGAATGGAGGTAATTCGATTGCCTCCATATCACCGCGAACTGAACCTGATGTACAGAACAGCCAAAGCAACAAGATATCTTAGAGAGACTGATTATAACTGAGATATTTTCAAAAACCAAATAAACAGGAAAATATCAGCAAGTTCACGATGCGAAAGCATTGAAATCATCGAGCAAGCATTACAAAGACTCTACAAACAGCCGTCACCCACAGCCAGAATCCAGCGGGAAACCACCTTATATCTCATCCTCTCCCCCGCGATTTTAAACCTTATAAAGGAAGGAAACAACATCAGAAAAACCTACCACAATACCCTAAATCTAGTATATAAAACACAAACAAATAGCTTAACAAGACAGATCAGATGGCAAATTCTAAAATTTAGAGATAAGAAATTGCAAGAAACCATAGAATCCCATCCTGAAGATCCTTCTTATCTCTTTAGACGCTTCACGAAATCCAGACATTAAATACTTACAATAATCACAGCCCATGGAAATGCTCAAACAGAGGTGGAAAAGGCCGAATGCTTTTCCACACAATTTGAACAACAATTTACATCAAATCCTGTAGAATACGAAATTCCATTAGATTTGTAGACCAATCAAACAACACAGTACTTGGAAATACGGTTGAACCAATATTTTTTACCCCTAAAGATGTACACGAAGTAATAAAAGCCACAAAAAAGCGAAAACCACCCGGCCACCATAATATTCCCAACTACACCCCTTAAAAATCTACCTTTCCTTGCAATAATGTTCCTCACGAACCTATTTAATTCCTGCCTGCTCTTCACTTATTATCCCACATTATGGAAAAGGCTACGGTCATTCCCATCCACAGATCCCACAAATCACTAACCAATACAGCTACCCTCGATAGGCAAGCTTCTAGACACACTCATACATTCCCGCGTAATGGAATTCGCCCAGACAAATAACGTCGTGAGCGAATTCCAATACGGATTCCAGCCAAGACCCTCCACTGACCAACAGCTGTTCCGCATCTGTGAGGCCATTTTCACCAACCTAAACCGAGGTCGATATACAGGGGTTGTCTTCCTAGACCTCGAGAAAGCCTTTGACAAAGTCTGGCTCAGGATGCCAGACTTTTGTATAAACTACATTCTGCGAATTTGTCAACGAGACAGTCATATATATCTGGTCGCCAATTCCTAATAACAGTTGTAGTGCCATAATTGCCACACTTACCCTCATTATCTTATTTCTTATTATGTGATTATGCTAAAGTCTTCTACTAAGTGGTTCGTTTCGGTGTGTATAGTGGTTCATTTCCGTATGTATGTCCAGATATAGCACTGGTAAGTATATCTTTCCTCTTAATCGTTTATTTGCTTATTTCTCAATGTAATGAAATGCTACAAACCCAAGATTACTTTTCACAAAACAAATATGAATAGCAAAGAATTTCAAAGCTAATATATATATATATATATATATATATATATATATATATATATATATATATATATATATATATATATATATATATATATATATATATATACCGGTGTAACTAGGTCAATTGATAAATTAATTACTATCAAGCATTAATCGTTGTACGGCTCATTGCAGCCCTATTATAATGTACTCAGTTAAATAAACTAACGTAAAGTATCCCTACGGTGTTTCTGTTCATTGGTGGTTTACCCACTACCTGGTGATCTCAATAGATTACCTCCACATGGCTATCCTGCCAGGATGACTGACAGTAATTACTAGTACATGGCGATGCAGCCAGGATAACTGGCAGTTATCACCACTACGCAGTCAATCAGGAAAGCTACAGATCTGCTCGGTGAAAGCTGGAGTCCCACAAGGCTCCTCCCTAGGCCCAACCCTTTTTAATTTGTACTGTACACAAATGATCTCCCCAGACCAACAGACCATAGGACAACTGTTTGCATTATACGCAGACGATACGGCTCCCTTAGCTACGACGACAAGTATACTTCTTTTAAACAGACTAATGCAACAGCAAACAAGTGATATTGTTGAACACTACAAGCACTGGGGTCTGATAATTAACGAGGCCAATACGCAGGTTGTGGTATTCACAAGAAAACGCGTACAAGATACACCCATTACATTAAATAACACAACAATCAAAAATATTTAATAGTTAAAATATCTGGGAGTTGAGATCAACAGGTTGAGACAGTGATCAATAAAACTAAAAGTCAATTAAAACGGATTTTCCGCATAATAAAAACCTGTACCACACCAACGGGAACATTATTCTATAAAACATAAAATATATAAGATCCTTTCTAACCTACGCCTCACCTATATGGTACCCGTTCATAATTATACAGAGAAAAATAAACTTCAAATAATGCAAAACAAGTTCCTCAGATTTGCTCTTGTCAAAAACAGAATGGGCAACATGACTATCAGAACAGATGAAGCACACAGATTAACAGGAACCCCAGCACTAGATACCTTCATCGAAAACCGAATCATTCCTCATTTTTTATACAAATTGAACAGGCATAGTAACCCGACCATTATGCAAGCTATGAACCCTCCCAAATACTTTAGAACCCCTCCCAAATACCCATCCCCAAACTTTGTTTACATCCCCTGACGCCTCGCCACTAACCTTAATAATTAATTTTCAGAAAAATAGAAAAAACACTCTAAAATAACCAAAATAAAAACGAAAGTAAAACAACCAAAAAGAAAAAAATAACAAACAATATAATATGAAAAACAATAAAAAAGATTAAAAATACATAGGAAAGAGGCATACAATAGACTTGAAAACCAAAAAAGACCCAAAAATTTCATAGTAACAGAATAGGAAACTGTACCAACGCTTTTCAGCCGCTATGCTTACTGTAAACTAACACTAAAAGAACTAACAAAGCAACAAACTTGCCTCTCCCACGGCTAAACTTCTGATACACGATGCCACCCGTAATTATCTTAAGCAAAACAAATCCTACGTTTCCTCTACAACTTCTATCGCATATGCGCAGGGCTAATGTAACAAAATAGTGAAGTCCAGGCCTGTAGTTTCTTTCATTTTGTTTTTTGACAAAAAATCTAAGGTCCACATTATATGGGTAATTCACCTTGTCTTGTGTTTTCTCTTAAAGGTACTATATCACAGCTAAATTTCAAGATGTAAACAGATGTGTGACGCCGAATTGCCAAAAAGTAAAATATCTAAAATCTTATTGTCCCTATGTGGGGTTCAGTAGGTCTTCCGGCGGTACGTCATAAAATCACTGACTGAGATTCAACAATAAAATCACAAATTATTATTCCTTAGGTCATTTGGCAGTTAGAAGTGTCACTTAATTTATGATTTACGGTATGGGTAAATTAGTATTCAGTATAATATTTATTAGCTACAAAACCAAATTAAAGAGGCAAACGCTAAACCTTACCCCGAAGATAATATTAGAATTATACTTTCATAAAACGTAGGACTGGCTAATTAATGCAGAAATAGTATCCCAGAAATAAAATATCATAACTGTATTGTTTTGGAGAATTACGAATCTAACCCTAAAAAGAGTTTTTCTGTGGGGTTTCTCTTCATATATGTAGATACCAGGCACCCCACAATGAACACCCAAAACAATGTTATTATTTATCCATGTCGTCTAACATGTTTAATTCTTATTTTGCAACCTGATGTCGTTAGCGTACGGAAATAGTTTCCTAAAATTATGTGAGGGGTAAAGTAGATCCTGTAGGATTGGTCGAGATTTTTTACCCCCGGTAAGTTACGACTTAAAGGGGATGAAAGGCCTTTCTTTATTACATTTATGAACATTTATGAAAATTAGTAAAAACATGGTGTTTAAAATATAATCCATGTAAACCAATAGAACGCATTGTTATTTCAGTAAAGATAATTTTTCTCTCATTATTTGATATTTGTAAAATATTTTTGAACGGCGCTTGGGGTTAACAGTTTAATTTGGTAAACAAATTATTTGTACATTGCTATTAGGTACGCTTTTAGCTGTGAGTATAATACTACCCTAGTGGAAGTAACAAATTTATATAAAACAACGAAAGAGAACCACTACCTACAGTATAAATCAGAGTCAATTAAGTCAATTCTTATTTATGAGAACATAAAACCTCGAGATTACTTTAACGGGGCCCGCGGACTGTGTTTGTTTAATCGACTACTCGGAATATGCTTTTGGCAAATAATGTCACACAGATAGATAAGCAAAGAATGCTCAGTTCCAAACTAATTTAAAATAAAATACCTACATAGTTTTTTTGTAAAAGCATCTGACTAATGCCTGTTTACGAGAACAATTTATGATGAATTAGTATTTAACGGTCATTTCGCGACCCGGCAGATGGGAATACTTGACTGGAAAGTCTCAGGTCTCAGGGGCCTTAGTAATTCAGCATCTATGCAGTTCAACTAGAAACGGTAGATGCCGGTCTCGACTCGAATAGCCACTCCAACTTAACTTGTCACTAATATAAAGGCGGAGGTCAATGAGTCTCCATCAGCATATACGGTAGACACTACTTAAATGTGCTGCTTTCTGAAATTTGTAGGTAATGATATATAATTTATGACAACCAATAATTAATATTAATAGATGTATCACTATTACAGCGACTTTATTTGAGGCAGGTGGTAGACACGCTTTTATTTATTGTAAAACTCAAAACCTGGACTATTTTAAGATGTAGGTACGGCTAATGTCAGCTAAGAAAATACAACCAAATTGACACCTGCTGACACATTGGTCAGAGATCTCAACTATTTAAAATTTACATAACTCACTCAAGTGATGTTAAGCGGCTTCTCGAAAGTGTAGCCTAGGCGAGATGCTTCTCAATCGACACTATGGATTAATGCATGACAAGTTCTAGAGAACACAGAAGAAATAAACAAAATATGGCTTACGTTAATTTAAGTTATTTAATCCAGCCTCAGACACATAAACACATAAACAGTGTAAACAGAAACAGTGTAAATCACAAACACATAAAAAGTGACTTCATAAACACATAAATAGTGAGTGAAAATCACAACTATATGGAGCATAACATAGTACGTTATTTAGTAAGGAGGCACATAAACCTCAAAAAATGAACAGGCAGCTACCACGACATTCATGCCAATCCCAATAAAAAGAAACTAAGATGGCCACTCCGACAGAGCGGAAACAGGAAAACCTCGATTAATATATTTATGTTCACTGTCGTCCATTTATGTTCACTGTCGCCCATTGTCATTCACTGTCATGTTCACTGTCGCCTGTATGTTTACAGCTTATTTTAGGAAATAAATAATATAAAAATAGGTTAAACCTTATTGAATATACTTACTTATCTATGAAAATAATTATATTAATAGTTATAAACTAAATCAAATAACAGTTTTTACAAATTAGTACAATCATATTAGCATAAAAATCATAGAAAAAATATATTATAATGTTCTACCATTTGATATGAAAGTCTATATATTTCAAATATGGGTGCACTTATTACAGATAAATTCGTCAAGGTCTTCCTGAGACAAACGGCTACATCCCTCTTGGGATCTAGCCTCGTGGGATCTAGATCTCTTCTACAATTAAAGCATTGTATCCATGGATCTGTTTTTTTTAAACATAGAGCTTCATCTTTCTGCTCAACTTCACTATCACCTTCTGCTGAACTTAAATTTGTTTCTTCTACATCTCCTTTCTTGTTGCTTTCTGCTTTTGAAGTTTCCACATCGTCACCAGATACGTTTCTTTTTACCGCTGCTGTTTTTTTTCGCGTTGGGGTTTGAAATGTTTCCAACAATTTCATTCTTATAAGGCGATTCTGTCAGGATGTCGGTTTTTCCTCTCTTCCTGGTTACTTTCCCGACAGGCATTAACATAGTCACGCGGAATAGGAGAAAGGATTCCTAAAGGATCCCTAGATTCCTATTGCTTCTGTTTGTAGCCCTGCTTCGTCTTGCCTTTCAGTGGTCTCGGCTGGAGCGAAATCAGCCTCCCCAAATATTGGGGTCTGACGTTATTGGGGTCTGTTGGATAAATTTCGGTCTTCCTAAATCCCCATCCCAGAGCGCTCTGGACCGTAGCAGCTTTAGCGAATGCTGCACCAAACAGTTTGGCAATCTGGCAAGTTGCATGCCCATCAAGGAGCCACAACACCGGATTATCAACTAATGATTTAACATGTGAAGCAAAATATTTTGTCCATTGCAGAAAAATCCGATCCGATTACATCTAACGAGACTGGTGTCACACTACCACAGGTGCTCCGTCAAGAAGTGCTGCTTTTATTTTCACCCTTGGGAATATTAAAAGTGGGGGCACATATATTCCGGATGCAGATAAACACAATTCCTCTGTTATCGTTTGCCCTCTCTCAGCAGACGTCAAAGCTCCTACTTGTCGCTCCTCTTTGAAAAATAATCTGGATAGTGGCTCTTTGGCACTGACGTTATTGGGGTTTCATCGACGTTGAATATCCGGTGCGGTTGGATGTTATATTTCTCTAAGCAGTGATTTAGATTTTCGAATTTTGACACTACTGCTGCATTAAAGCCCATCATCTTCTTAATGATAAATCCCGATGACATTTTAGGAACCCTTTTAACCATTCAAGACATGCGATACCGTGTCTGAAGTTATGAATTATTTGATTCCTTTCTGCGAATTGGAATGCTAATTATCGCAAATCTTTTGTAGTTAGCCCAAATAATTGACTTTCCACCAGTTTTATGTATTTCACCAGGTCTGCTTCTGGAACATTCGAAAAAGGTTTTTTAAAATTATCCATACCTAAAAATGTACATACAGTTAGATTGTCGAGAATACTTAACTGACCCCTTGCTTCATCTACCGTAGCATTCTGTAACTTCTTAACCCTGTCCTCTAATGTAGGCTTCGGTACATTATGTGTTCGGAGCAGCTTTTTTGAAACCCGTTTCTTTTTGCCTTGCCCGTTTTTGCACCGCTTTTTTTGCTTTGCGCTAACGCATTTTGAATGTACGCATTTTGAAATTTGAAAAAAAATTGAAACAATATAGCTACTAGTGTATTTATATAGGTACTCTTAAAATATCACGCGGCACAACCGGATAGTATATGGTTATACCCCGTCCGGTCTTGCCCCGAGCATACTTTTAGGTTATAATCAATTGAAAACGTGCATTGTAACATTTAGCTGGAAATGTAAACTATAATGTAATAAAATTTATGAGACAAGCTAAAATTACATTACTCACCTGCAATTCACAATGATGCGTAAATCACTAACATAACCGGCACTTCAACAGCTCCGTTTTCTTGCACGTACCAATTTCTAACCAATGGACTTAATTTAGCCATTCCCCGGTAGATCACAGTAATAGTGTTTATAGTGTATATAGTGTATATATGGGTGTTTCTACAGGAATAGGACGAATTTGCTAGTTTTTATGTGACACCTACTTTTGCTCACCAAAAATCCCAAACACAGTTGAATTTGATGGCATTTTGTTTATTGTATGTATTTTGACTAGGGGCCACTCAAGTTATCAATTATTTTCTGAATTTTAAACTGTTTTTAAAAAAACTAATTCAGGGGACTGATCAAGTAACACAGGGGACTGGCGCTATAAGGTTCCACATTATTAGAGCAAATTAGAATATGATTAATAATAACAAATTAATGATAACTTGTGATTATGCTTTGGGGTAAAGTAATTTGGATTTATGTACTTCACTGTTTTTATCTCATGAATATCACTGTAATTATGTTATAGTTTGAAATGTTAGTACAATCCGATAAAATTGTTATTGTTTCGGGCAAGGTGAAATACAAACTACAGTCTAAAAACTAAAACTTTATTACAAAAACAATGAAACGCAAGTAACAAAATAAAAAATAAAGGAAACGAAATATACTCTGAACACAAAACAGGAAATAAAAGTACCTATAACAGCGTTTTAATGTTTCTGATAAATATTAACGGGTTTCTTAAATTGATAGAAAACTCTTTCTCCTTTAACGTGTATATTCGGAACAGGTAATTTCTCAATTATTTGTTCAAACTTGACATCTGCAATATCTTTTTCATCTAATTTAAATAACGCTCCGTGGTCATCACAAACTTTCAAAAATGTTACTCGCAGTTCCCCTTCATCTTCATCAACTCCGGAACAAATTCCAGCATATCGAAATTCTGTTTGGTATTTAACTTCTTGGAATTTAATTAAGAGGTAGTCACCATTGTTGTAAGCTGGATTATAACTTAAACCGCTGGATTCACCTTTGTTACATTCATCCAAGCATTTCTCCCTGGAGTTTTCTTCTTCAGAATGAGATAAGCTGGAATCTGTTAAAACATCCGCTATTTTCATCACATCTTGTTTTTTGTAAACTATAGTGCCTATTTTATAATGCCCACAGCCATCTACATTACAAAAACAACTTAGAGATTTCATAGTCAATCTGTTGGGCAAGAAAACATTGCCTGTAACCTGGTGCACCTTTAAAGTTCCTGCAAATGTAACAGTCTTTGATTGGTTGTCTTGAACCATCTTATTCATTCGATCGATTTCTTCAGAAGCAATATTGAATATTTTAATATTGGGGCATCCTCCTTGTATAACTGTAACAAAGTCTTCCAGGCTTGCTATATCACCACCACTGGCTACCACCCGATCTGCAGTTCTTTTACAGGTAGCGCCGATACCATCGGGTGCACCTTTGCCATGACCGGCTTCGTGGTAATTCCAAGTGAAACGGACCACATTTGGATAAAATTCACTCATTTGACAACCTAGTAGATAAAAAATACTTTTATTGCGATATTGTGTAACGGGCCCATCACTGTAGAAGTGTATGTTTTCAACTGTATTTGGTATAGATTCGAAAATTGGTGCCTGCACCATGGAATAAATTAGATGACACCGTGCAAAAAGATTGAATTTTGTCCTTAATGTATGCAGACTAAGTTGGGTGCGCGAACCTCCAAAATGAAAAGCTTGAATTTCTTCACTGTATTTAGTAAGATAATTCTCAGAAAAATCCATGTGAATTATAGCATCTTGTATAGTAAGTGATTTCTTTAACTGTTTAAATTCGTTGTATTGGTGGACAATATTTAGTTCATGTTTAAATAATCTTGCGGTTTCTTTCTCCAGTTTTAATATGATATCTCGTGGGGTCAAGTTAAACATTTGCTGTTTGTATTTAGTTACATACTTGATTTTTTTTGTTTTAGGGTCATTATATTCCTGCTTAGAACATATCCACTGTTTAAAGGTTATCTTTTTTGAGTTATCAAATAGTCCATAATGCAAATTATTGTCATAACAAGTTGGGCACTGTCTTTCCAGGCATTTCTCATTATACCTGTTACAACAATACTTCTGAAGTAAAACTTGGAAACCATTTACGTTTAAAACTCTACCATTTTTTAATGCTTGTATTAGAAAGTCAATATTTCTATGCAAAATACACATGCATGTATCCCTGTCACTAACTTTTGGAGATATGACCCAAAACGGACGTAATCGGCAAAACAATGAATAACTAATTTTCTTGTTAACAATGAATTTCTTATGAAGATTCATCTTCAAAGAATTTTATTAATTCCTTACGAATGTGCAATCTTTCATTTGCAATTTTTGATGCTTTCAATTTCTTTTTGTTACCTTTCGAAGAGAGTCTCCTATATGAGAATGTTTTCCATAGTTTGTATTTTTTCACAATTTTCCCTCCAATAAATTTATGGAAGGTTTTTTTCCCTGCATGTGTATTTATTTGAGAGTAATTTTCCTGTAATTGCTTCTGCATAACTTCGCCAAAAAGGGCTTTTTTAACTAGTTCTACTTTTTTATTGGGATCATTTTGAAGTGTCAAAATCTTAGTCCTTGGACTTTCTTTCGCAGGTTCAGTCGAGTTGATTTTCGTAGGTAAAGTCCTCGGTAAAGTCATGTTTTTCTTTAGCCTACAATATTTCTGCTGGTATTTATTCAGTCTTTTTTTCAGTCTTTTGATTTCTTCAGTCTTGTTTCTTAATTCCTTGTTTCTTCGTCTTTGTTGTCGTTTTGAGCGTCTCTTCCCTTCAGCCAATCTTTTTTCTCTTACTTGATGTGAAACGTTGTTGACAAGTGGTTCCCTCGGTGGTTCTGGATGTTCAGCTGCCTCAGTATCTGACATTGGAGGCGTTGTGTTCCGCAGAAAGTTGTTAGTCATATCGGATAATGCTTTTTTCTTGTCTCGATAGGCAGCAGAATACTCCCTCCAATTTTTTCGTGTTGTCCTTTGTTGTCGAGGCGTCATTTCGGAAACACATTTCCTTTGTCCCTTTTCTTTTTTCTTTAAATACTTTAGTCTCTCCTTTTCTTTTTGTTGTTGCCACTTTACCATTTCTAATTCATCTAATTCTAAATCATTCTATTCTATTTCATTTTTCTCATTCTAAATCATTTTTAATTTTCTCATAACGAACTCTTTCCGCTTCTCTCTTTTTCTTCAAAATATTTTCTTTGGACTCTTTACATTTATTTGGTGCCATTTTTGGTATGTTATTTTTCTTCTACTCTAAAACAAAATTACTTTTATATTAAAATGTATTTCATGAA
Organism: Tetropium fuscum; assembly: GCA_964058915.1. Taxonomy (NCBI): domain Eukaryota; kingdom Metazoa; phylum Arthropoda; class Insecta; order Coleoptera; family Cerambycidae; genus Tetropium; species Tetropium fuscum. The sequence goes on along the minus strand of CAXKVY010000528.1, from coordinate 49,061 downwards.
TTAAAAATGCAAGGAGAAACTAATTTTATTATTATCTTTCTAAATTTGTTAGTCCCCTGGAGAAAACGTCAGTCCCCTGTGTTAAAAGTTGCCAGGGGACTGACAAAATGTAATAAAATGTATGTTTCTCCCTTATATTCAAATACCAGATTAAAAACAACATAACAACAATAGAGAAGGAACTAATAATATGTACCTGTCTATTAATAGAAATAAATAAACAATTATTTTAGAAAAAAGTACTTACCAGAGAACTGACGAGGTGACTCGACCGAGCACGTGCTTCGCCCTTTAAGATCAATTGCAAACTAAATTGAAAAACAGCAGCCTAAAAACATTTGTCCTATCTTCCGGAATTGAAACCAATCAACAAGCTGAACCGATAAGTTACCATCATTGGTCGGCTAATCGCGCGATTTTTAAATTTTTCACTTGCACAGGGGACTGATGGTTAAATGTGGTGACAGAGTTGTGTAATTTTTTTAAGAAAATTTATTTAAAAGACAAACTTAACAAACAGTGGATACAAGAGCAAATACTTCCTTATATATAAAAACGGTATCCTTGTTTTTCTCATAAACAAAGTGAAAAGTAAATAATTAATGTAATATCATCTACTGATGGGGTGACATACCAGGGGACTGATATTTGACTTACATTATTAATTATTTAAAATAGAAATAGTTAAATTATGGCTATTTGAGCTATTGAGTGTTATAACATAGACAATATTCTCGTTATTTGTTAAAAGAAATAAATACAAATATTTTTTTTGTATTTTTTATAAGCCTCTGACATGAGTTTTATATATTTTTGTAGAATCACCCATATAGTGTAAAAGTGTTTGGCGGTATTTGGTTATGCCTCGCTATCCAGTTTTGCCCTCCATTCCCCTATATATATGTTGGGTAAAATGGGTTTCTATACCCCTCAGGTAAGTGTGATTTTACACCCTTAAAGTTATGATACCTACAGTAATGTGTTTCACAAAGTATCATTAATAAACAAAATACGAAATGGGGATGTTTAGGATGTGCTTAGCACACCTCTATATCCCAATGACATGGAGAGAAGTAAAAGTATTGTTCATACCAAAAGCAGGGAGGATGGATTATTCCACCCCCAAAGCATACCGTCCTATTAGCATAACTTCATTTCTACTGAAGACAATGGAGAAGCTATGTGAGCGATATCTGAGGGATGTAACATTGAATAACAATCCCGTGCACCCCAACCAACATGCATACACGCCAGGAAAATCCACCGATACTGCCCTCCATGTGGTAGCAAATCGAATTGAGAAATCCCTGGATCATAAGGAATCCACCCTGGGTGTCTTCATAGATATAGAAGGTGCGTTTGACAAGACCACCTTTCCTAAAATCACAGCGGCACCGACATAGGAACGTTCCTCATACTGTGAGCAGCTGGATATCCAACATGCTCTCTAAAAGAGCAGTACAAATCAGTGCAGGAGACACTGTAATAAGAGGACTGGTTGGGAAAGGCTGTCCGCAGGGAGGTGTTTTATCACCACTGCTATGGAATCTGGTTCTTGACAGCCTCCTAAACCACCTCAACGTGGAAGGATTCTACACAATTGCATACGCAGATGACTTAACGATACTCCTTAATGGAAAATTCGAAGGAGCTCTCTGTCAGAGAATAATCGAGTCAGAGCCCTAAGAATAATCGAAAATTGGTGTGAGGAGTATGCCCTATCCGTCAACCCCAGGAAGACGGAAATGGTACTCTTTACAAGGAAAAGAAAACTGGAGCCAATGAGAGCACCTGTTCTCCTAATCACAGCACTAAATTTTGCACCACAGGTGAAATACTTGGGGGTAACTTTCGATGCTAAATTAAACTGGAATCTTCACCTCGAAAGAAGAATAAATAAGGCCTACATATCATACGAGCAGTGTCGCAGGACCGTAGGGAAAACTTAGGGGAATGAAACCCAGGGTGGTCCTGTGGATTTACACTGCTATCATAAGACCAATGTTGGCCTATGGAGCTGTTGTCTGGTGGCCCAAGAGTCAACAAATAACAGCAAAACTCAAGCTAGGCCAGGTACAAAGAGTTGCCTGTCTGAGCATAACCGGAGCCATGCGAACAACACCAACGAGAGCAATGGAGATAATGCTGTGTCTTCCACCGCTAGACCTACATCTAGAAGAAGTGGCTCTGACTACCATGACTCGCCTTAAATCCGTTGGTATACTACCAAATGCAAGCTGTGGTCAAACCAGAAGCCGCCTGTGGACTGAGGCTGTCAGAAAGATACCCCTTTTACAGGCATGTGCAGATGGGATTCCGCCTCGGCTTGTCTTTGATAAACCTTACACCATACATACTACTGGTGAAGACGAGGCCGGCGTTGAAGGTGTAAACTATGTCTTCACGGACGGATCAAAGAAAAAGGATGGAGCAGGCTGTGGTATATATTCCAGGAATCTGCGACTCCGATGCAGCTGGACTATGGATAAAAATGCCAGTGTAGTACAAACAGAACTCGCTGGTATAACCATAGCCGCACAAGAGATTGCTCGCAGAGAAATAACGGGAAAGACAATAAGAATCTGCACAGATAGTAGACAATCACTACTGGCCCTGAAAAATTATAAAATAACTAAAGGATCAACATGGGAATGTCACCAAGCACTTGTGAGAGCATGTCAGATGAATAACATCTACCTGTGCTGGGTCAAAGGACACTCACAATGCAACGGCAATATAGAAGCTGACAAACTGGCCAAGAAGGCAGCCAACCAGAGTATCCTTGGACCTGGTCCTTCAAGTACGCTACCAGTTGCAGCGAAACTCCAATTAATAAAGGAAAACACCCACATAAAATTTAAGACGTTATGGGATGAAACAAGTAGCTGTCAGCTGGCCAGAAATCTCTTGAGATATCCCATCGAAGAGACGGGGAGGAACTATGTGGCAATGTCCAGGGGTAAACTGCGATTTGTTACAGGAATCCTAACCGGACACTGCCGGGTAAGGAAACACCTCTATAACATGAGACAAAGTGACACACCCATTTGCAGAGGATGTGAACAAGAAGATGAAACGATTGAGCATGTACTTTGCGAATGTCCCGCCGTGTCATCGACCAGAGAATCCATATTGGGGGAACGTTGGCCTTCTATGGCCAATTTGAGGGAAATGCCCCTGGGCAACATCATCACCTTTTATACAACATTGGGCTGGTCGATGACCTAGGAAGACATTTCCCTCACGGAGGAAGCACAAGGGGCTCAATGGGGCCCAAGTGCACTCCGGACATATTCCAGATTCCAGATTCCAGATTATGGTGACTTGATAATTAAGCTAGAATCAAGGAAGCCGGCAGATCTCAAATATTACGCCAATTTTATATTCGGCCACCAGAAACGGTTCCTAAGAATGACCCAATACATGAAAATAAATGAAATCTTCTTCTTTAGAAGGGCACTACACTAAATTAACCATATTTAATAAACGCTTGGCTTTGAATATGGTTTCACATATCTATTCGCTATGGCGACGGGAACAAAAATGACTGCTTTTTCCCCACCTCGAGCCTACCAAATCCATATTACCAAATCGAGCCTACCAAATCCAAATCCAAAAATGTTACTTTTAACGCGCCGATATTCTAATCGTTTTATTGGGTATAAAACTCTTTATACTTTAGTAATGTATATAATTTTTCAGCTTATTGAACGCGATTTTTATAATTATGCTCTGGTATTTTGTAGTTTACAGGGCGTTGTCTAAAGGACAAAAAATACGTTTAAAGGATGTGGAAAAAGATACGGCTATGCAAAAGGGGGATTGCGTTGCAAAAGCATGTGCAGAAATCGCCTTGGTCAAAGCTTATGAAATACGGAAGCAGACACTGGGAATGACGACAGTCTATAAACAAGAAATCTTTTTAGTGGATTAGGATTACGCCAGATGGGGAAATCACTGAAAAAATCCGTGCCAGAAGCTCTACCTCAAGGGTTGTGTGGGTCAAGCTATCTTACCACCACAAAATCAGATGAAAAATTGGCATGTGTACTGTGATAATTGCTTTATATCAGGGTAATGCTAAGCGTACATTGAGCTACCAGCAATCCCTCTATCTGATTACTCATAGATGATCGAAAACTATTAGACTAATCGTAATCGAGTATAGAAACTTATTTGTAGCAAATTTGAGATCGACCGATTTCAATAAAAACATAAATGAAACGCCAAAGTGCAGGCATGGGGGTTTTTGAGGGTGAAGCGACAACTTTACAGTTTATAACTTTTTGATTTTAGAAAGTCCTACTTTGGCAGGTATAATCCCCAAATGGCAAAACATTATAATTTATTTTTTCTCTTCTTCAATTTATTGTCTAATATGATTGGATTCAACGTATATTTTAATAATATGATTTCTTTCATCATACAAAAAGTACATAAAACAAATTAATAAACTCCTTTTATGTATAAACAAAACAACAATCTGGTGATCGTTACTCGTCTGATCGCAGCGCCACTAAATGTGCCGTGGTAGTTTTGTTGCCCAATAGTCTAATAATACGGTTAGCAAATCTCTTTTGCTCGTAGGGTTGCACCACTCGCACACGCAAAGTAATATGTGCACGTATTATCTAACTTGTATCATAAATAGCAATTAATTTGTAACGTCTCGCGTTAAAGATGCGTAAAGATATGATATGACTGCGATACCCCTTTACATTTCTAATTGCTTAATGCCGTCGAATATTTTATGACCGTGTGTCTGCCGACAATGACAATGGGACATAACTATTCGCCATTATTATGCAACAGCCCATATACTCTCTATTAGCACTGAATATGCATACGAACCATTTAAATATTTTCTATGAATATTAATAATTAGATTATTTAACTCTTAACGAGTTTCTGCGTATAATATGTGGTAAGGAATTTATAGTACAGGCTTTCTGCAATTGTTCCAGTTCATATAAAGCCATTTTAGTGACCTTATTTAGTCATGTTTCTTTAAAAAAATTGTCCAGTATTCATAGAGTGGAATAAGAAAAACTTTGGGCATTATAATACAATGTATACGTTTTTTTAAATATAGGTATATAATCGACATTTTTATTCATACACAAGGAATGTTTCTTAATAACTCAGTCACAATATTCAAGATAGTGAATATATTCAAGCCTATCAGTCATTATCTTTAAGAGTGGGCATTGTCAATATAGACCAGTATACCTATTCCTACAATCAGAAAAATAGAAGACAAAAATGATACAATGCTGGATATAGCATATGTTCAAAATAAGGTAATCGTGGCGTTGAAATTAAGAAAGCAAGTGAGCAATTATTGCATCTGTTAGTACATATAATAAATATGGAAAATTGGGCCCATTCTTGGCCCGCTCAGACACGCGTTGTTAACCCCCTGCACCCCGTTAAATGGTGAAATTTTAAAATCACTGTATGTCGGCAACCGTTTCAGATAGCAATGCCATTCAAACGTCAGACTGTTTGTATTATTGTTTGCAAACTATAATATTCATCGAGATATTTTAAAGAAACTAATATTTTTAGAGCGACCCCTTTAAACGATATCCAATACCCTCAAAAGGCACAGCCCTAATAGAATAAAAGCATATGATAAAAATCGAATTGAAACTGTCATTGGACAAGTAAAATATTATATCCTAATTTCTTTCAGCGTTTAGTATTCATTTTTTCATGCAGCCGCATCGATCCAAATGTAACATTTCTGATGGTGCGCAATCTTGTCTGCAAAAAATGGATGCCAGATGTCTGGCTTCGTTACTTTGCCATCCAAATTCAGTAGGCTTTGTTTTCTGCAATGTGAGAACTATTATTAAATAAAAAGTTGTAATCTTGCTCTTGGCAGCGTTGGATACAAACTTCTCTTAGTGGGAGTAACTGATCATTCTGGTGTTGTATCTTTGTAAAACTCCAACACCTTAACTCGGTTAGGTAGCAAATATTAGAGATAGGTGAATAGACATTACGTATACATTTTTCTGAATCGTCTATGATTGTATTTATATATGTTTCTCTGTCGCGTAAAGAAATAAGAGCTTTAAGGATATCGTCATCTCTCTGTTGGAAAATTTTCCGTCAGCTAAATGTCAGCTTACCTACAAAATTAAATATCATTTAAGGAGAGGCTTGTTTACCTTTCTTAGAGAATCCACTGTCGTAACCAGAAATTGCATGTAATGGCGGAGGTGCTTCTCTTTGTAGTTCTTCTAATTTGGGGGTTATCATAATATCAGAGAAAAATACAAAAGTTGTGTAAAAAAGTGTAAAAAGTGTAAAAAAAAGTTGAAAGTGCAATTTTCCATATGACCGTAATGTGTCCAGTGGGATAGTACCTGAACTATCTTTATTTTTTTTGCACGATCAAGCTTGTTCTGTTCACTTACCGTGTTTGTTTCTACGACAGTAGGTTGCACTTACTAGCGGCAAAGGCTAACGAAAGGGTAAGTAACATTTTTGTACGATCAAATTTTTTTGTTTTGTTTTGGTAAGCAGTACTAAGCGCTCTAGAACGGTAAGCAGCACTTATCGTTCTAGAACGATAAGTAACACTTACCGTTCTAGTAAATAATTATCATTTTCATGTCGCACTAATTTAGAATCGATTTTATAGAATTCAGTTTAAAATTTAATTAAATCAAAATGAATCATTGGACTCTGGGCACTTTTTAATGTGGATATTAACACATTTACGCTTTTAATAAAACTATTCCCTCCAATTTTAATACTTTACATTCTATTGACATCTCTATTGACAGCTCAAATACAATTTACTTCACATACATCAAGGACATAAAGCCCGGTTTACACAATCACGCAAAGATCATAGATGATCACTGAGAATCACGGACATCAAGCGCGGTTCACACATACAAAATATTAAAATATATAGGGTGTCCCACGATGACGGACAGACATACTTCAGAGACAACTTCGATTTTAATTTTGAAAATTTGGACAATATGTGTTTTCGGTTTCAAAAGCGGTAAACTTTGAGAATAGGAAACCTTTATGAATGTTTACCTAAAAATTGACGTAAAATCCAGAGTTGCAAAATATACAGGGTGTTCTACTTAAAATAACGAAGATGACGTATAACCGGAGGTATTAGGTGGACGCGATTATTTTAGTTGAGCAGGGCATATCCGAAAACACTATTGCCCAAATTTAAACAAATAAAATGTCTCGTCTCACCGTGGGCCACCCTGTATAAGTTGATAACAATTGAAATAAATATGTATTTTTAAATCTATTTATTCATGTCAAAATTAAATGTGCAGTTTGTATAATTACTTACAGAAATTGGAACGGTACATTTTTTTCTATTTCGCTTTCAGTTATATATCTATGTAACGTAATTTTTGACATAACATAAAAATTAGATACGTATAAATAACTTTGTTTTTATTTATTGCGTGCAAAAAATAGTATAAATGTGTCGAACGTTAAGGGTTATACATCTATTTATTCATGCCAAAATTAATGTGCAGTTTGTATAATTACTTACAGAAATTGGAACGGTACATTTTTTTCTATTTCGCTTTCAGTTATATATTTATTTAACGTAATTTTTGACATGACATAAAAAATTAAATACGTATAAATAACTTTGTTTTTATTTATTGCGTGCAAAAAATAGTATAAATGTGTCGAACGTTAAGGGTTATACCATTCTCAGACAAAATTGGAGACTGAGCGAAGCGAATATTGTCTTGTCTTGCGAACATCTTCAACGGTTGTCTTCGAACGGTAAATTACCTTTACCGTTCTTAATACTTAATATACTATTATACCTCTTAGTTTTTGCTTTTGAAATTCTTGAACGAAAATGTTATTTGAAACAGATCTCATTGTCTCAATTATTATTTGCTGATGTCTACGTCTGCAAATAAGGCTTTATCGACTGACTGTTACCATGTCCCGTTATGTTGACCTGTTCACCAACCCCCTTTTTTTTGCTAAACTTGATATTACTGTCGCTCTTGAGTGATTCTTGATTTTGATTTTCTTTGTGTCAATTCCAATATCCCAATTTAAGAAGTCCTCAATTTAAATCAGAAGAATAACAGTTTTTTCAACAAAGTAGTCTAAACAGGCTAAAGCCCCTTCTCCAACTCTCCAAGCTAATTAATTCATTAGCTGCAACGTAAAACCATTCTTTGCAGGCCCTCATCCAAGAGCTCAACATTTGTCTACAATTTGGCTCACGAAAAAGCATATCATGTTCTTCAATAATCTTTGTTTTTAACTGATCTCGTTGCAATTGCCGACGTTTGCCAATTCAATATCCGAAAAAGGATAAAAATTGGGATTGTACTTTTTATGAAAATGCTCTTGTAAGTGTTTTGTAGTAGAGTTCCATAAAACTTTCGCACTACATTCTGTTGCATAATTCCTGCACATATTGAAATCAAAATTCCCCAAAATCAATCCAAGTTCCTCAGATATGTCTACCGTGTCAAAATTATTGAAATCCTCTGAATAACTTCGGGACAAATATTCAAAATATTCCTGAGCTCTAAAAAATTTTCGGATATAATTTGACCTCTAGTGGTATTACAAGTGATAATTGTACTTTGAATGAGTTGATTCTTTGGTAGCTAATAAACTGGTGGGCTAAGTATTGTAATAATCAAGTTACCACTGGACACAAAAAATATTCTGTGACATTTGGTAATGCAGTAGCAGAATATCTAAATATTGTGTTTATACTGTTCACGTCGATAATTTCGATTGAAAAATATTGTACAATTTTTATATAAACAAGTGTATAATGTCACAATTGACAATAAAAGAAAGGCGAAAGTGATGAGGGTTTTACGCAACATACTGTTGCTACGATACAAATTAAAAAAGAGGTTTGATGAAACAGGTGATTTTATTTTATTATTTTTACATTTTATAAAACAAATTGTTAGGGCGGCTATAGACATCGTAAAATTGAGGTGCCACAATACACATAGTGGCCTAAACCTCCATAGAGGTCGCTGTTCGTCAACATGTTAAATGCAAAAATGTAAAAAAAATACATATCAAGATTTTTCCCGTTTTTTTTTTGCAGATGTTTATATTTAGTATAAAAAAATGTTTTAGAAAACATGTTTTTAAAATATTAAAAAATGTTAAGCTAAATTTAATTTAATACAAAAATATAAGTGGCTATATTTCTTATTATTTCCAGTGTTTATACACTGATATTATTATTATACAAGTATGAATCGACGTAACTTCATTAGCCTATGAATTTGACATGGTATTAATCCATCATTGACAGGAAATATTAACTAAATAATTTAATCAGCATACGGAAGATATACATCGCTTGAGGTATGTATTCTAGCCTAGTTAAATTCCTTCGTGTATTTATAAAAAATAAATTACAAAAGAAGATACTTCAGACAGATAAAAATGCATCTTTGTTCATGCTACCATGGTATGGGAATTATTAATTTTATGTGTACCTATTTCTCATCCATTTAATTAAATTAATCATCACCATTAGAGAATGTACTCAGTGCAGATTCTTAAAACGTATACGATATTAACATAGAATTAAAACGTTATATTAATCCTAGATGATTTCAGATTGGTTCATTTTTAGACAATAAAACGTGTGTCCCACTTTTCATAAGCTTAAACAATTCGAGCCATATCAAACTTGCTCATAGAACTTGTTAAAATATATTAATTATTTAATCCATTTTAAATCCTATGGTTCTACACTGATGGAATATTTATGTCAGCAATACATCCATATTTATAATTATATATCGCGGACGGCCTCAACACAGGCCTAGTCATTATTATTAGAATCAGCATGGTATGATCTGATACCCCAAAAAAAGCGAAAAAGTTGAGTTTATTCAGTCAATACAGTATTGGAAGAGACATTTCATATTATACTATTTGTATATTTGAATATATACTGAAACTAGTGAAATTATAAAATGTGTAACATTCGGCGAGTCGAGTATTTAATAACAAACAAACTAAACAAAAAATACTAAATAAACAAAATACTTACAAATACTAAACTTACATCCAAGATCACATATAAGTCATATATTTATATGGACCGTAATTTAGAACTAAATCTCAAGAATCACACATATCTTGCCCATGCCCTGAGATCTATTAATGTTAAAGGAAGATTTCTATAACAGATTTTTTCGAAATTAGGTACTTACAACAAACTTCTGATATCTAAATGGTCAATTGATAAAACTTCCTTGTGCCTAACGAAACAGTTCCGGCCATCGTGTTGTCCACCATTTTGATTTTTTCCCTTTGAATCCTTCCGTTTGATATCCATATCATAAGGGTGCATACAGTCTACCATCTTTGCGAGTCTGCCATATGTTATTTAGAGTGATGTCACTTTATTTTCGTATTTTGCTCAGCAAACCCTTTCATTTAATACCCATATAATGAAAGTGCATAAAAAATAACTAGTCCGTCATCTTTGGCAGTCCGTCATATTGGATTTAGAGTGACGTCATTTTATTTTCGTATTCTTCTTAGAAAACCCTTTCATTTGATACCCATATCAGGGAAGTGCATAAAAAATAATTAGTCCGCCATTTTTGGGAATCCGCCATACTGGATTTAAAGTGACGTCATTTTCGTATTCTTCTCAGCAATCCTTATCATATAATACCACAATATTATAAAACTACTCAGTAAAAGGTACCTTTTCTTAAAATAAAGCTGCATATTCAAAAGTTAACGAATTCGTAAAAATCGAGCACAGCAAAGATTAGACAAATATTAAGACCTGTGAATATATGTGTTGTATAAGCAGTGTTCCTGCACCGACTACTCAGGTAAGATCTTCATGTTCGATTTGGAAGAAGGTAAAGATCTTAGCCAGGGTAAAATTTAAATATACTCGTAAGATTAGTAAACTATGACATATTAATAAAATCAAAATATTTAGGCGTTCAATATAATATAATAATGAAATTTTAAAATAGCTCAAATATAATCCGCAAAAGGCATAGAATCATAATATATCTATCTACAACGTAAACAAACTAGATCGTGTGCAATAGACAAAGACATTGTCTATTGGACATGCCTGAGCAAAATAAAGACAGAGCATTATACCGCATGATCTAACCTGCTACACGCTGATTGGTGAAGCCGTGTCTTATTAATAACTAAATTAAAAATAGCCAGAAAATTAAAAGACAATACAAAAAGTTTCGACATGTTATATCATGAATTTTCAAAGATTTACACTTATTAAGCTACGTCTCATTAAAAATAAATGTACACTGAAGCATATCCGAAAATGGTATGCGAGATTTTTAATCTCGTAGCAAAATACGCTAGTCGAACGGGCACCGACCCAGATAAAATGGTAATATATATGAGTGTCCGTAGTACAAATGAAGTGCATACAACTGTGCAAAGACTAAAAAATCAATATGTGCAATGTTTTAAATAATAATCTCTAGTGAAAATGTAAAAATCATAAATAATGACAATACGTTATTGGTTGGCAGGGTGCTATTACTTTAAGGAAATCCAAGTAACCAAGGAAGTATTATTTTTGTATTAGTGAATAGGCTTCCTTGACTACAGATAATAATGGAAAAAAGTTTCGTAATGGCACTTGAAAGCGGTAGCTCTGTTTAGACTTCTCTTCGAGAAAATTAATATTTAACAAAGTAAAAATCAAGTAAATTATTTAAATTTGGGCGTAACAGTAATTACTTGTATTTCCAACGTATTATGTAATGTAAATTAGAGAATTTCAAGTAATAGTGGTTTTATTCAAGCAGTTAATAGATATGTAGGGTGTCCTAGATACTTCTATAGCAGTTTTCATCGCATTAAGATGAGGATTCCGTGTCTGTAAAACAACATAACAACAAGGTAATATATTTCCGAGAAAATATCCCATGAGTAGTGTGAGAGATATCCGAAGAGATATCCCATGAGTTTTCTTGAGCCCGTCATACAACGACGACGCCTTTGCAGTTGTGCAGTTACAGCAAACCATCAGTAGGGGTCTCCACCACAGTGCAACAGCGTCGTACATGTGTGTTTGTGTTTACAAGGATTAACTTGTCAAGAAAAGGTAACAAACAAACCACCGTTTTTATAATATTTGTTATAACCTATAACAACATTGCTTGTTTTTGAATATGTCTCACATTGTTTGTCAGGATTTTGATAACCCATGTTTAGGTTATGATAGGTTATCTCAGGGTATATTAAGTGTGATTTTTGTTCAATGTTAATGAACTGCCATCCATATATCGCTATTATAAATAAATAGATATATCAGTTAAAATGCCAATTTCTTTTCTTCCCAAATCAATTCAGTCATTAATAATAATAAATTTTAAAATAAAAACTGAAAAATCTTTGCAAAGTAGTCGTAACATTCAATAGAATTTTGTTAAGCATAAAATACATTTTATGATATTAAAATAAGCACATAAACCATTTTAAAATAAGCAGTCTATTTTGAACTCAACTTGAGACTCAATCGTTTCCATGCTCTGATTTTAAAATTCAACTTAAGAAAGCTATAAGAGTCTTATTTATTAAAACATTTTTTGCAACATTCTTTTCTAAAAATGGCAGATGTTTAGAATTATTACAGTTTTTTATGGTTGTAAGGGTTTTTTGAGTTGAAATTGGTATATCTACCGGACCATGTTGTTTTTTTTGCCATTTTGTTAATATTTCAGTTTTATTGTTTATAAGAGTTAAACCTAAGAAATTTATCTTATTTTCTGATTCGTTTTCAATTCTAAATTGTATTTTTGGATCGTAACTATTAAATTTATTTAGAATCAAATTTTTATGTTCAGTTGGAAATACAGTTATGTAATCATCAACATAACGTTTGAAATATGGTAAATGGAATTTTATAGTTTAATGTTGCAATTATGGTTTTTTATAAATCAATCTTTCATATTAGTATCATATCAATATTCATATTGATTTCGTATTTAAATACCTATGATAATTCCTTTGTTACTGTGTTAGTCAACACTTTATATTTTGTCAACTAGAAAAAATATTCCAATATCGTGACTGCATAATGATTATGCTTATTCCCTATCTTGTGATCATCGCCCGATCTAATTTACAAGCATCTTTTTATGTTAGACATAAATAGAATATAATGGCGAACCACAGTTACAAAACGAATGTAAAGCTAATGTACTAAACGGCGTGGGCTTTCGACATCTATTACATACGTTCCAGGCACCATGACAACTGACACTAAATCATTTTATAGATCGTATTATCATGTATCAAAAATTAGTACGGCATTACAAGGCGAACCAGTTAAAGCAGAATTCGCTTACTAGATTTCCTTGCTCTGAAATTTAGGATGGCATGTATAAGATTTTCAGAGTAATTATTTTACATTAGGTACTTGTAAAGTACGTTATCCACCCCAAGAAAATAAACATAGAAGAAAACTGGTACTGTAAACTGTAGGGATATGTCCGTTTTAAAAGATAAGGATGTGGTATGAACTTTTTCATGATGAGATAATGAAGTGGCTTTGTAAGAAAAGATATTGGTAGAATTTTTAGATAGCAGAAAATAAAACAAGTATTTTGGAAAGGGTAATGCGAGAATAATGTAACAAGATAACAGGTAGGGGAGGGTGGGGCACATTGACGCAATTTTTGTAGTGTATTTTTTTAAAAGATTCGGGTTAGTATAAATAGGTTTTTATTTTAAATATATTAATATTAAATGCACGTCAAATTATTTTTATTGTAAGTAATTACAACTCAGATTTTTGTTTTAGCTTTTTTAAATTAACAAAATTTATTATATCTTATTTTCTTTTAAATGTAATTGCTATATATTTTAAAGAATTTGTTATTTGACAAATATTAAATATAATATTGAACATAGTGGATATTCTAAAAGATTTCTTAGAAAAACGGGGAAAAAAAGGAAACATATAGGTAGATATGTTTTCTTTTTGTTAATGGAGGAGGGTGACTTTATACACCACTGGGTGTTTTTGAAAATTTTTTTTGGGACGTATCCACGCCGACAAATTTTGTTTTATTCTGAGGATCGGACTATTAGAACAAAATCTATATTCATTTTTTATTAACAAATTTTAAATAATTCATAATTGAATCTAAAGTCTTTCATTACTGTTTAAGATTTTATTTATAAATATTTAGCAAATTTAATAACTCCATTACTTACATATTTACTAGTTGACCATTTTAATTATTAATACTTCATACGTTGTTCAAGATTCAACAATATTGTAATACATTCTGGAGTTGGAGCTTAAGAGAAGAGTAGAAACCAACTGGCATATGACTCAATTTGGGAATCTAGGATCAATTTCTACCAATCTTGTCCAACAACTGCCCAGTTAAGGAGCAGAATATATGACTTGCAAGTCGTCTAGGCCCACCTACAGTTTGCTTCAGAAGATATATCCCGAGCTAAGTAGCTGATTCCATAACTAAGTCAACCGATTTTCAGATTTTTCTGATCCTGATTTTTCTAATAGCCTTGAGACGAGGAATCGCTTGATCATAATTATTGTACAGACATATGAAATTTATTTGTTATTAATTTATTATTTATTACTAATTTTTGTAATCTAAATATTCTAAAGAATCACAGATTCTTAATTAGATTTATATTGTTTTAAATAAACTTAACTCTTATGGTGTTTTTTAATTGTTCCCACAGGTATTTGGAGTATTTGACTCTGTGACAACATCTGTTTAACTAAATTGTATTTAATTATTTATTATTATCAACCTTAACCTTATATTTTCTATCAATTAATTGTTGCTCAAATTCAGTAAATTTTTATAATTGGATGTAGTATTTATCTGGCACAAAAAAATTTCAAAGCCTATTTTACCTACCTAATTTAAAAAGATGTGTATTTAACAATAATAAAGTTAGAGCGATAAAATTTATAGGGGCCATCTAAAAAGTAACAATCTAAGCATCCCTGCCATAATTTCAAAATTACTTAATTTCATACAGGGTGGTGGAAATTTAGCGCAAATTTAGTCAACTTTATACTATATTAACTTCTTTTTTTTTAATGAAACACCCTGTACATTGTTGCGCAATCTGATGAACAATTTTTTTCGTCTTCCGAATGGTATAATGGTTCCCTATATCTATATCTTGTGGTTTTTAAGGTATTTACTGTTTTTCGAGCTCTATTAACCTAGTAGGTAATCGACAGTGGCACCGTATCAGCCTTGGCTGGCTATTTGTATCTTTTTTGTAGATTTTTTGTTACTCTGGTCCCACTTTTGTAGCTCTTACCAGTTTTGAGATAAACGGAAAACTGCTAGCTTTAATAAAAATCGGAGCGCCGCATGTCCCAACCCGGCCAGTTTTTTGTAGCTTTTTTGTTACCCTGGTCCCACTTTTGTAGCTATTACCGGTTATGAAAAAAAGGATTGGGTAAATTAACCGATAGCTGATCATTGCGATTGTTTTTTTGGAACTCGTATTATTGATAAATAAACTGCCGACTTTTCCTTCCTATTCTTCCGATGAAAAAGTTCTCAAGATAACAGAAAGACAAACAGACAGACACACAGACATACATCTGTTTATATATAGTAGTATATATAGTAGTATAGTAGTATAGTATATACAGTAGTATAGTAGTATAGTATATATAGTAGTATAGTAGTATAGTATATGTAGTAGTATAGTAGTATAGTATATATAGTAGGATAGTAGTATAGTGTATATAGTAGTATAGTATATATAGTAGTATAGTATATGTAGTAGTATAGTAGTATAGTATATATAGTAGTATAGTAGTATAGTATATATAGTAGTATAGTAGTATAGTATATATAGTAGTATAGTAGTATAGTATATATAGTAGTATAGTAGTATATACTAGTCTGATATACAGAAATATTAATAATTCTAGTCAGAACGTAAATCATGATCATAAATGTAAATAGTAATAATTGTTGATTTAAAATAATTTTTCTTGTGCATTACAACTATTAATCAATGTATAAGTTCAGACTCTTTCCTGGTATCTGACTTCCAGTGCTAGACAAATCATCTATTTCTCGCCATCTACTTGAAGCCCACCGATACACCATGGCAGTATAGTGGCCCATGTTCGTATTTCCTTAAACTAACGCTGACCGTGAATTCTCTCTCAAGTTAGCAGTTGATTCGAAACAACATACCCCGATCAAAAGGAACTCCAATTGGTTGCTCAAAGGAGTTTTCATTTTTTTCGGGATTTGTTTCAATGCAAGTTGTTTTGAAGTGTCAGCCGTTAGTCACTTCGAACGATTAGTTTTCCTGTGAAAATCCAATATCTTGTGATATAAATACGGCTACCCTGTCCTTTAATATTTTTGTTATTATAAAAATTTATCAAAGCGAGGATTGAATTGAGCCCGGGAAACACATGATCATAGAAACGTAGATATTCACTTCCAGCTATGTGAGAATTTCATATTTCGAAAATATTAATTACCAGATAATGCTCGGTGCAAGCTATCTTTCTCGTTAGACCCGAACTGTCATGTTCTTGGACATATTCATTGGCGGACTGAAAAGGTGTTAAACAGTTGACACTCACCAATTTCTGTAAGCGTTCGATGAACCTTTGCCTTTGTCATGCAGGATGCACCAGAGCAGTCTAGAACAGTTACGCAATCTAGAGCAGTTACGCAATATAGAATCCCGGCATATTTCTCGACCAAATCGAGTTCAGTTGGCTTCAGCTCACTGTCGGGTACTCCAGGGGCGAGGATCCCGAATTCTTTGATTTTCGCTGATCATTTGAGCTTGGTGTTGTCTCGATGAAGCTGGGTACATCTGCAAATACCTATTTTGTCAGCCATGCTATCCACATTGCAATTGATGAACAGAACGTTCAGCGCAGAAAAAGCTACAGGTATGTAAAACGCGTAATAAAAAAGCTACAAATGCGTATCACGCGTAACAAAAAAGCTACCAATTGTACCAACACGCGTAGCATAAAAGGTACAAATATGTAACACGCGTAACAAAAATGGTACAAATGCGTAACATGTATAACAAAAAGCGACAAATGCGTAACGCACGTAACAAAAAAGGTACAAATGTGTAACCGGCGGCGTGTAAAATGTGTAAATGTGTAAAGGTAACCGGTGTAACCGCCGCGGCGGCGGCAAAAACGTAACAAAAAAGTTACGAATGTCTGTACAGCGTAAAAGAAGCTACAAGTGTGTAACGCGCGTAACAATAAAGCTACAAACGTGTGACACGCATCACAAAAAGCTACAAAAAGTTACACAAATCTGACCTGAGGACAAATAAATACAAAAATGCAAAACGGGTGACAATATTGTCTGGGTAGGGTTTTGCACCGCTAAACATGACAAGTCTTCTGCGTCTTGCGAAAAAATTCTGTCGCAGGGGGGAGGGGGTCTTGACACTTCGAAAAAAATCTAAGAGGGGGTCCTGACGCTTCGGAAAAATCGAGGTCCCTGAGGGGAGGGGGTCTTTACACTCGGCAAAATTTTATATACATGTTCCACGTATGCTTTTTGCGCTGTGCGCAAGTGAATCTTAATTTTTTCTCATGTAAGAGCTACAGGAGAGGTAATAGCTACAAAAGTGGGACAAGGGTAACAAAAAAGCTACAAAGAAGTGGCCATTACTACAACACTATTGTTATTTAAGCTAGCAGTTTACCGTTTATCTCAATACTGGTGCGTTTTTCTCAATCTCAATCTCAATCTCAATCTCAATCTCAATCTCAGTACAAGAGCTACAAATATATCAAAAACGGTTAACTTGAAGAATAGGAATCCTTTATGAAAGTTCATCTAAAAATTGACGTGGAATCTAAAATTGCAATAATATACAGCATATTCCATTAAAAATAACGAAGATGACGTCAATTTCCGGTATAACCTGAAACGTTAGGTGGACGTCGTTATTTTAGTTGAGAAGGGCATATATCAGAGAACACTATTGCCCCAATTTTCAAAATTAAAATCTAAGTAGTCTCTGAAATATGCTGGGAAATATGTCTAATGTCTCGTCACCGTGGGACACCCTGTAGACAATATGGGTGAGGAAACAGTTCTCTTATATAATTTTTAAATAATGTGTTTCTTAGCCTAGTCATATGATAATATATACCCACCGTAATCTTGTACAAAATAATTTCATTCTTTACGAACATTAGCCATTTTTTTGCGCTAATATCTCACAGAGTCAATGATCTCACAAAAAACTGGAATACATCATCTGTCCAAAAATAGACAATGAAGATATGCCTTGTCCATGGCTTGCCATTGCCATTGTGTTTTGTTTTATACTTGACACCCGTGATGTGATCAGTTGTTGGTAATATCTTCGTACAGGTGGAGTGATTATGATAGCTACATATTTCTTGATTCAGAGAACTAATTATATTTTTTGGTCTGAAAATATACGGGATGTTATATTTAAAAAAATCTATCTTGTTTTATTTTCCACCCTGTATATTTTGGAGGATTTTTAATATCCGTTTTCAGAATATGTATATATAAAAAAATCATTAAAAATCATATCTAACGCTTTTTTAAATGAGTTAAATCGGAAGAGTGAGATAAATGAGATTCAATTCTAGAACGCACCCTGTATAGCTGAAGATTCTAAAAACGGCGTGCTGCCGAATTCTGGTCTTTAGGCAAGCTTTAAGAGTGTCTGAACAACGCTGCAACGTGACGTCAAATATATTTTCGTCCAGCGTGATTAACAGATTTCGAGAAATAAAACCCATGTATTAATGTGCCCCATCCTCCCCTATTTGTTCGAAATTTCTTCTTCTATACCTCCCACGTGGGTATATAAACGAATAAGCATTAATCATTCTGATTCATTGTAAGTTTTACAGACACCTGGAGCATATCACTTGAAACATGATTAGATGCGTTAAAAGTTTGAGTCCGATCGAAAATGACACCAAATTTTACAAGATATACAAGAGTAACCTCTGCTGCTAACATGCCGAGACATGAAAGAGAAATAATTAATGTCCCAGGCAAATATCGTCCAATAATTTATCAAATTCATACGTGACACATTTTGCTTTGCATTCTGCTACTAGTGTGGACGTTTGAAACTACTTCCTCATTTAGATTCTCAGATTACGGGACTTGATATTTCAATATATTATGTTATTAACTTCTTTGATTTATAAATGTATATATCTCTTTAATAAGCTGTATTATTGCGTTATCTGTTTTTATTTCTTACTAATAATTTCTTAGCCTTTAAATATGACGTAAAACCTATAAAAAGGATGTTTTCTGGCAAATCAGGCGTTTCCAATCAATTATTACATCAATATTATAAACGTTTCAATTTTGTTTTTGCTTATTTGTTTCATATAGTTTGTACTGGTTGCTTCAGAGTTTCGATATGACGTGTGCAAATTTAGTTAATATATATCTGCTTGCTAAAAGATACACATAGGTCCATACCGAGTGTCTCACTTTTCGTGTCCATATCCGTATCTGTATCCATATCCGTTTTGATATTTCTTGATCTTGATCGTAAGCTAATTTTCTTGGCGATCACAAGATGGTAAACCAATAAACATAACCATAGAAAAACTAGAAGTGAACGATATATAGATGCTTAGATGCAGATACGGACCACTTGGAATATGGAAGCTATGGTAGGAATAAAACTGACACAACTGTTACAAAACATTAGAAACCAAATGAAGAGAAAAAACAGAAATAACACAGTTATTAGAATACGAACCAGTGAGTAGAGAATAGAATATGAAAAAAAGGTTAATAGAAAATTAGCCAATACCAGGAATAGCACCAACGAAATTAAAACTATGGAAGAAATATGGAACGAAATAAAAACAAAGATAGAAACGACGGCTCAGAAATGTCATGAGGAAATTAAGAACGAGAAAAACATATGGTTTGATGGAGATTGAAAGACAGGGCTTGAAGTTAGAAGAAAACTAAGGCAAAATATGCTACAGGAAGGAACGGAAGGTCTTGATTTAAGGCGCTTTTCCCCCCTGCCTCGCTTTATGTTTTCTTTTGGAAGCTTCATAGTGATATACTGTGATATCATAGTGATACCATAGTGATATCCATTATGTATTGGTTGAATTTTCTTTAGATATTTAAAAGGTATTTTTTTTCAGCTTCTGTTCCAGGAGAAGTAAACGGAGAATCGGTTCGTTAAATCAGTCCCTTCAGAAGTTGATGGGATGGGTTAGCTAAGAATCGGGATCGGGATGGGTTCGTTAAAGGCAGTCGACGCTAATAATTTAAAGAGGGATCAGATATAGAGGGTGCCTTTGACAAACCAGCAACATTGTGGGCAGCTGGATATCCAATATGCTGGATATCCAATACGGGTGGTGCGTAATCCTCCCAAAAAACACTTTTTTTGGTGAGAATAGCTTTATATCGCTAACAACTCGTTAACCGTTGAGGATTCCAAAAAATTGCTTATTTTAAAAAGAGGAAGTTTGACTAATTTGGCAAGAAAAGTTATGTTTTTTTTGTATATAACATAGTTTTCGAACAATATTGAAAAATTTCTAAAATTTGTATTTTTAAAGCGTGTGATTGTCGCTTATTTGAAATTCTTTGCGTGTGAAAATAGAAAATTGAAAAAATTTAATTGCTCGAAAACTAAGCAATCTAGGCAGAAAAACCAAAATGGGTTTTCAATGGGATATAAAATACTTTCCTTTGTTGCCATTTTGGATGGCTATTGCTATTTATCAGTATATAAAGATAACAGTACATAAAAATATAATAGAGTTAACACTTGACTGTTTGCGCTTTTAACAATTTATAGGCGCAAAAAATAACAGAATTAATATAAGTTATAAATGTATTATCTTTTAGTTCAAGGTAGTACTTTGATGCAGAGAAACTAGAGAAAGTTGGAACAAAAATATTCATATTTACAAAATTACCAGCATATTGAAATTAGTCAAATTTTGGCTAATTTCTTTTTGTTTCCTAAAAATAAAAAAAAACCAACAATCTTGAAAATGTATCTCCAATTTTTTTTATACATTTATTATTCTTGTAACCTCTAGTCCATTAATATTTAAGAAATTGGACAGAAAAAATATATCAACAAAAAATTGAATATGCAACTTTTTTTTGTATCTTTTAAAAATTAATCTAGCGTATTTTAATATGTTTGAATGTACCCGGTCCAGAAATAAAGGTAAGAGATTATATTGTTTAATCATACCATCGCACCAAAAATCGATAGTGAAAATGTAAGAGAAGTTGCCTTTTCATCAGTTTCGTCAAAAAAACAGTTTTTAAACTTTCTTTGCCGAAAATGCATATACACGAATAACAAAACACGAGGTCACTTTTTTTAGAAAATTAGTCATGCTTTCTTTTGTATCAGATATCCTAAATGATACAATTAAGAGAAAATACAATAATATAAAGTACGTAAAGATAACACATGCATAAACATAACAAAAATTGTAAGCATTTTTTTTTAATTCATTAAAAATAGAAAAGTTTAGTTCAGTGTTAAATGATAGTGAATTCACAGCATTTTCAATTTCGCTCACAGGAGAGTAAAACCCGATATTTTTGCGATATTGACTTGAGTGAAGTAGTTCAGTGGATCAAGTTGCATAGTTTGTGACTCTTATTCCAAATAAACGCAGTAACTCACTGCAGTCAGTTGTATAATAGGGAAGTTTATATGTAATTTTAAATAAGCACATGGTCTTTCGATGCTACAGGGATCTCATTCCAATTAGATTAAGTCTATTACCATAATACACATAATTAGTTTTGTCTTTGTTAAGTTTGAACTGAATATAATTGCAAATATTGTGCTGAACATATTCCAATTGATTAATGTAAGTAATATAGTGAGGACTCCAAATTATGCAGCAGACAAGGCATATTACAGACAAGGGCTTATAAGAGAACTATATACAAAATAACTGGTAAATATTAGTAAAACAGAAACATTTGCGGTGTCGCTGAATCGCATCTCGTGGGTCGTTATAATTTTTCTTAAGGTATTTTTTGGGGACCGGGATTTGGGAGTGGTTGGTGGTATATGGGAAGGTTTTGATAAATTAGCTTATGTTTGTTAGTAGCATTAGGATTATGTCTTGTGTTATATACCTTGTCAGATTTAAGTCATTTACGATATGGTGGATAGCAGGGAAATAAGCCTATGGGATTGAGGATGTGTGCGGTTTTTACGTAGTTTCGGTATAGGGATTACTTTCCTCGGCAGGTTTTTGAGTAAGATGTTGTCTATCTCGTCATATCCGGGGGCTTTGTTTGTTTTTTGGCAGTCTTTTTATGCTTTCTATTACTCTATTTCTATTACTGCTTTAGGGTATGCTAAATATATTTTCAGTTCGTTTGTCTCAATGATTATGATGTTTCTTATCATTTCGTGAGGTGGAAACCAAAGAGTTCCAAATGCCAAATTCAAAGTGTTTCAGGAGAACAAATAAAAAGTTGGAAGTATCACAAAATGTTTTGCGTGTAGAATTTAGTTAAAAGTAAATATGTTCAAATATATTTTGGAGATTTAACGTAATCGTAAACACCTACAGTAATGTTCACTTGAATTATTATTCTATCAAATACGATTTTAAAAGAGGACTCTAATGTACTTAGAACCTTGTGATACTGCTCTTCGAACTTTGTGGAACTTTATGGTGAAAAATGGGTTTAAATTCGAGTAATTTTGCATTTAGTATTCAGAAAATTGAAGGGGTTTTCTGCATTATATCAGAGGCTGTTACAAAGTTTTTTCTGAATTTTAGAAAATTATTTTCAGGATTTGCTATCTGGAATCTGGAATCTGGAATTTGTCCGGAGTGCGGATTAGAGATCCGCTGCACTTCTGTCAGCTTCTATATTGCCGTTGGATTGTGAGTGTCCTTTGACCCAGCACAGGCAGATGTTATTCATCTGACATGTTCTCACAAGTGCTTGGTGGCATTCCCATGTTGATCCTTTAGTTATCTTATAATTTTTCAGGGTCAGTAGTGATTGTCCACTATCTGTGCAGATTCTTATTGTCTTGCCCGTTATTTCTCTGCGAGCAATCTCTTGTGCGGCTATGGTTATATCAGCGAGTTCTGTTTGTACTACACTGGAATTTTTATCCATAGTCCAGTTGCATTGGAGTCGCAGATTCCTGGAATATATACCACAGCCGGCTCCATCCTTTTTCTTTGATCCGTCCGTGAAGACATAGTTTACACCTTCAACGCCGGCCTCGTCTTCACCAGTAGTATGTATGGTGTAAGGTTTATCAAAGACAAGCCGAGGCGGAATACCATTTGCACATGCCTGTAAAAGGAACATCTTTCTGACAGCCTCAGTCCACAGGCGACTTCTGGTTTGGCCACAGCTTGCATTTGGTAGTATGCCAACGGATTTGAGACGAGTCATGGTAGTCAGAGCCACTTCTTCTAGATGTAGGTCTAGCGGTGGAAGACACAACATTATCTCCATTGCTCTCGTTGGTGTTGTTCGCATGGCTCCGGTTATGCTTATGACAGAACGAAACATCAGGAAGAAAACGATAGTTTTCTTGTAGTGAGTTGGCTAGCGCTACCGTAATCCCCAGCTCCACCAACAGTTGGCGTACGCGTTCATTTATTTGAGTTTAATTCCTGCCGGCCAAAAAACCGCCCGCCCAACAAAAAGTGTCATAAATAGACGCGATTAAAACAGTAGATTAAAACATCGGTGTATCCTTACTATACCTACGTACGTGAAAGAATTAAGCTAAGAGAGCCTTGTGGTCGAATATCAACGAACAGAGTTCTCTCTGGTGGTTATCTGGTCACTTAGGCAAGAGCGGCCCTAAATTTTAAATGTGATATTTATATTGACATCCCTCACTTAGTTTTTAGTTTTTACTGGTTTCGTGGTTTTTCATACCAACTTGCGAGGGGCAGCCTCATTTTTGCAACGTCCATTAAAATATTTCCGAAGTTCTACCAGAAGAGACTATTATTTCTCCTAGCCAGATCCCACACTTTTAAGCAACCAAACCCTGAGATAAGCCGTTTCATCGCATGCTTAGACAGGCAAGTCTTTGTACCTGGCATAGCTTGAGTTTTGCTGTTATTTGTTGACTCTTGGGCCACCAGACAACAGCTCCATAGGCCAACATTGGTCTTATGATAGCAGTGTAAATCCACAGAACCACCCTGGGTTTCATTCCCCAGGTTTTCCCTACGGTCCTGCGACACTGCTCGTATGATATGTAGGCCTTATTTGCTCTTCTTTCGAGGTGAAGTTTCCAGTTTAATTTAGCATCGAAAGTTACCCCCAAGTATTTCATCTGTGGTGCAAAATTAGTGCTGTGTTTAGGAGAACAGGTGCTCTTATTGGCTCCAGTTTTCTTCTCCTTGTAAAGAGTACCATTTCCGTCTTCCTGGGGTTGACGGATAGGGCAAACTCCTCACACCAATTTTCAATTATTCTTAGGGCCATCTGCATTCTCTGACAGAGGGCTCCTTCGAATTTTCCATTAAGCAGTATCGTTAGGTCATCTGCGTATGCTATTTTGTAGAATCCTTCCACGTTGAGGCGGTTTAGGAGGCTGTCAAGAACCAGATTCCATAAAACACCTCCCTGCGGACAGCCTTTCGCAACCAGTCCTCTTATGACAGTGGCTCCTGCACTGATTTGTACTACTCTTTTAGAGAGAATGTTGGATCCAGCTGCAGGATTTACTATAATAACAATCATTTTGGATCCTTTTTTTCACACCGCTATATTTAGTCCAACTCTATTATTTTCTAATAAAGTGCATACACTAATAAAATGAGTGTGTGACAGTTTTTATGTAGATATTGTTACAAGGAGGTAAAAAAACCAACCCCTATAATATTTTTCTTCAATCTGCAACTTTTTTGTCGAGTCTTCTTCGAGAAATTGAATGTTTGTTCACAAAAAAATAAAATTATACTCACATTGCATTTCAAATAAATTCACCGAGGGGTTATTATTCAGTAAAATAGTCAAGTAAGCTGTTGTCAAAGAAAGTCATTATGAGAAGTATTGTCAGTGCTCTTGTTTTCTGTAATCTATAGACCGTTACTATAATGTACTTCAATAAAAATATGACAATTTCATTTAATTAAATGAAACTATAAATTACAAAATATCACAACAACATATTAAATAAGTGCACTATTGTAACAAACTAATAACGGTGGTATCAAAATATCAATCACAAAAACGCACAACTCTCCTCTTCGTCTCATTTAATTCCGATTTCTTTGAAATAATTTATTTTCTAATAGTTTCGCATGATGCTACAATGCTAACTCTTAAATTCTCTATATTTTCAACGGCAGTTGAATAAACCAGCTTTTTAAGAAAACCCCAAATGCAAAATTCCAACGGATTTAATTCTGGAGATCGGGCGGGCTCCGATCAAGAGTATATATTCCGATGAAGAGCTTCAAAAATCCTCAAAAAGCTTCTTGGGAGTTGAAACTGATTTTTTAACTTGAAAACAGCACACGAAAATGCCGGAAAACACCTTATTTTAGTTACAGAGAACATGATGTATTTAAAAATTTTAACAAAACGTGGATTTAGAACTATGTTCACATTCAATTGTGCTGCCATCGTTGAGTCAATAGCGAAACTTTGTATATAGAACTGTATAGATTTCTCTTGAGAGTAAATTTATCTAAAAAACTGTTTTTGTACAAATTGGCGCTTGGAATCCTATGGTTTTCACGATTTCTTATCATTATTATACTTATGTTTCTTATGATATTTCTTATCATTTATTTTATACGCATTTATGTAGTTTTTCTCTAACATGTTTTGTCTTTATTTATTATTGCTATTTTTATACTTTTTTATTAGTGTTGCCATTTCTACTTTTTGATTTTTCAGTATTTCTGTCATTTCCCAAATGCATTAATTTTATCTTTACTGCTACCTACTCGGTTTTTGTTTGATTCTGCAGGGTTGTGTATTTAGTTTTATCGTCGATGTTTTGGTTATTTTGTCATTTTTTGCGGTATCTATTTTTTTCTTTATTTTATCTAGAATTTCAATAGGTAATAGGTGTTTTGCTGTGGCTGTATGTTGATATTGATGATTTTTTAGCTATTTTATTACTCATTTTTTGTATGCTTTTTGTAACTACTTTTTATTCATTGTCTATGTCGTTAATTGTATTAATATTGTTATTTATTTTTATTAATGCGTTTAACTCTGATCTGTACTGCTGTCAGTTAGTTACGCATTATCTTTCCACCGTATTCACATTGAAGGGGTTTTGGTCCTTCTACTTTTAACGAACCGTCCGTTAAAAGTTAACGTCCGTCACATGTGGTGGAATCATCAGGCGAAATTTTACCATTTTTGCTCCATAATTCATCGAGATTTACTAGACTGGATCTTAGACCTCCAGCTAAATACAGAAGTCCAATACATGTCTTCATTTCTACTAAATCTGTGTTTTCAGCATCTCTTGCTCGCTGACAATTAGGGCGTTTTGCTTGTATGTGTTGATCCTTGGACTCCACAATGATATTCTTTATCGTATCCGGAAAAAAGTGTGTCCAAATATCTGATTGCTTCATCAAGTTTTACTGGGAGTTTCGCAGCTGCGGAGTGTTTCATTATGTTTTCTTTTCTAATTTTTCCATATCTGGTATTATATGTTTAGACCAAATGGTTTTGTATTTACCTGTGAATGTTGGCCCGAAATGAGTTCAAATCATCAGAATCAGAAATTTCGTGTTCGGTGTCACTATCGATCAACTGTTCTTCCAAGTTATACGCTTCTGAATGTTCGGACTCATCGATAACATAAACAACTTCTGGTACTTTGTACTCAGTCAGATATTATGACATAAGGTTTTCTAAAAGATTCTGCCTTTTTATCACGAGCAAATATAAAATTACTTTTTACACTCTGGATACATTATTATAACAAAGTATACCTTTGATAAGATCAATGACAAAAACACGAATAATTATTTTTCCGTTTAAATAAAAATTGGCTACCAGAAAGGTATCGCGCGGACTGTCAGTCCGCGAACAGACACACTGATAGACCAAGCATACGCACGGACCTATAACTTCACGCTGAACTTTATTAGGTTATTTTAACACATTGCGTGCCACATGACTACACTCTGGGTTGTGTCAGACAGACCTAAAATCACCCTAAAATCCGCGTATTTACAAATTATTCCACAACTATTAAATTGGCGGAGTGAGAGTCCGTACGGGATCTCCGAGAGGTTAAGAAAATATTCTGAAATAAATTTTTGGACAATTTTCGATAGATCGAATATTGTGGCTCTGACTGTATACCTGTTACGTTATTGTAATAATGTATGTGCGAAATATTCTCTGTGATTTCTCTAAAAAAATAAATATAAGATATTATTTAATTGTACAAATATGAAATTATCAAAATTGAGGATCGATTTGTTAAATTGTCCCATAGTTTGCAGCACCTCTGTTACGGCGTCCACCACAGCGGCATGCCAATCACCAATTTACAAACGACATTCTGGTTTTTGCGATTGTTTTATGCAGGCGTGTTTTCTTGTTCGTCTGTCATATTCGCAGAGGATAGTCCGGAGGCTGTACGAGCGTAGAAACTGTGCCACAAAAGACAGTAAGACACGAGAGTTATTTACAACTGAACGATTCTTGAATCCACGTCAAGATTTTATCGGCAAAGTATAAGCAATAAATTTATTCCCCTCGTTTAAAACGCCACTTTGGAAACGTAACGTAATGGTTTCTGCAATAAATAGAACGCTCATCAGTGTGAAAACCATAGGTTTAAAATGTTGCTTTGCTCAATAGTGTTTCGTAGTATATAGAATCAATTTATTATAAAACTATACCATTATTATTTTTATTTTTTCTCGTCGTCTGTTTTCCGGTCAGGCCTCCTCAAGCCCCCGACTCCAATGAGAAGACGCGCCGGAAGGCAGCGGTCACTGGGTCCTGTCTTCATGTGCCCTGAGGCAGACGGAGTGATCCGAGGATGACAGCCTCTGCATGCTGTCCGCTGTGTTCTGCCGCTTGACGGCAAGCCGAAATCACCTTGAGATCCAATCGACACTAGGAACTAATGCAAGGCAAGTTCTAGAGAGCACAGAAAGAGACAAAAATAGAACATTGACACGAGGTAAGAGAAAATCGCTTACCTTAATTTCATAGCTGTTTTATCCAACGTAATCGATTATGTGTTTATTATCAAAACCACAACAACACATTACCGTGACTTCCTTAAAAATCCTAACTACCTGGAACTAATTACGTACTTATTTAATAAGGAAGCACTATTGTAAAACCGAAATATTACAGGTAGCACCAGGCACGCTGAAGGAGAAAGAAATATGGTTCTCCCGGAGACGGAAGCGGAAACAAGAAAACCCCGATTCACATTTTTCTCCCAAAAATTTGGCGATCTCGCCTTTTACCCAAGCCATAAGGAACAGTAGATAAGGAAGATCAAAAACCAAAAACAACACAACTGGTTTGAAAGTAACATCCGCTAAGAACAGTTCTATGACCAAGATCAAGGTATTAATCTATAAAAGAATACTAGATACTAGAGGGTCCTTCTGGTAACTTTTCACAATACACCCATTCTGAGAATATACCTACAACAAACTTCCGAATATCCAAATATCTAAATTACCGAAAAGTGAAGTGACTAGCTGTTTGACGAGCGCAACGTTTCCGTCGGTGGTTGCATGCGCAGGTCGCCTCTTGCGCTCTTCATTGTGCAACTGGTCTCGACGGTTTACGAATTATGTACGCTATCGTGCTACCATTGGAAGGCTCATATACTGTTGACCGTATACACTACATACTTCTTAATCAATTTCCGTCGCCGTTTTATTTTTCTCAGTCAGAAAACAATTGACACCACGAAGCTCACATTTGGATGCTACTTTCAATGGCAGTTCCATGGTAAAACGTTATAAAACAGTTTTACTTCAATCGATACGACACACCTATAAAAATTTCGTCATTCTACCGTTTCAGTGAGCGGATCCTTAGGATCGTTAAACTTAGATTTTACACGGCCCTCGTATATGTATTGAGAATATTGCGCGTGGATATCAAGCCATCCGGAATTATAGTTTGTCGAAAGAAGACTATCCGCATACTTACTAACTGGTTCCCAAATTAACCATGGCTTCTGTACATCCGTAGATACAAGAAAGTAGAAATCCTATTTATACGCCTTAGAAAATAAGTAAGACAACTGGCGTTTAAAATTAAATAGAGTAGTTTGATTTTTAGTTTGTATAATTTTTTTTACAGTCGTTTAAAAACGTAAACTATATGTAACGTCAAAATGGCCGTAAAGAAATTTTCTACTGTGTAATAGGGACTAACGGGGGCACTAAACTTAGTTTGGGTTAAAATTGGTACATAAAATTTGATAGTCCTCTCTCCCATTGGCCAGATACTTGACAATGGTCTCTTAGGCAGTTAAAAAGTCGCTAATTAATTATGATAAATAGAAACAAATGAATTCGAGGCCGTATTAATCAAAACAAGCACGTTGATCCGGCAGGCCCTGCATACCGACTGTCAAAAACTGCATCATCAAATATTTCAAAAGAGTATGCCAGAAAAAACTTCAAGAAATAACTTTGGCTTTAAACAGTCTACAATGGGCTTTTTTATTTCGTAATCGTTCTGTGAAATTATTACCTAGTTTTTTGTAGGCTGATATTTGGATTTTACTTTGTTGGCGCATGTTTTAGATGCCGTAGATAAACAAATGTGTCTTGTATACAGGATGTGTTATATAATTATGGGCAGCCGCTTGTCCGATTAGAATTGCAGAAGAAATCTCGTATATGTAAAAATATTCAGCGGCAGTAGCTATCTAACAAAAAAAAAATTAAACTAATAAATCTATTGATAGCAACTTGGGAATGTGAAAATAAACATCGCTCTTAGATATCCTACGTACCTAATGACGGTTTAGTTTAAAGCTTTATTTATGATACGCTCAAAAGCTTGCACCGACGGTCCAGTGTTTAGCGTATAGTACCGGGTGTCCCAGAAATACCAGCTGTTCTACTAAAAAAATGGGTACAATTTTTTTAGTAAGTCTCCACTGCAAGGAGGTGAGCGAGATGCAGGGGCGTACGTAGAATATACTTTTTTCGGTTTTTCGCTTGTATTCGGAAACTATGCATTGCAGCTAAGGCTAATCCATACACAATTAAATCTAACAAATGTGCAACAAAATAGTTTCTATTATTTTTTTCGCTATCTCGCATAGCTGCCGAGATATTTGCGCTCTAAATTGCAAATGTTAAAACATATTTAGTTGACTCTGCATTATTTTACTAGCTAACTCCTTGGCCTTTCGCCCTAGGAAAAAACTAGAGAAAGCTGTAGCCTATGCAATTTACTTCAAAAATATATGATGTTTTAGACTGTTATCTTCAACCGTTCAAAAGTCAGAGCAATTTGAACCTTATATGCATATAATTTCTGAGATTTTGCACAAAAGTCACTAAAACCCATGCGACAACATTGAAAAACCTCAGACACGCCTGTGACTTGACTATGAAATCTATGAATTGACACATAATAGGGACTTCTGTTTAGTTATTTACATGGTAACTTCTTAAATACCAACTTAATGAATTTGATTCACTAGTAAACAGAAATAAACTGATCACGTAGGTTTAGGGATTAAATGAAAGCCTGTTACGCAGTGCGTTAGAAAAGTAACGGATAAATTCTATATTTCTTAAGACTGGCGCTTCTATCTAAAATACTCAGACGTCGATTTTTATTTTTACTTCCGCTTATTTTGATGATACAATAAGATGGCGCTGTACGTGTTCCGGATGTGACGTCATTGATAATTGTTTTAAACGGCAACAATATATTTTTCCGTCAGATTCTTATAGACGAGCTCTTTATGAATTCGGAAATATAGCACACTTTATATTTATTTTGAGAAACCGAGGTTTAAACTGTAACCTAAATAGATTCCATTCCCTTATATAGCTAACATTTTGAATAATAGTACCATATTTCAAATATTTAAAATAGTAGGGAAAAGGCATAAATAAGTAAGTTTACTCAAAGCTTGGAAATTTATTGTTGTATCATTCCAGTGATACAGGGAAGCAAAATGATCGATTATTTCCAGCCATCCGACGATATGATCGGATACTGGATTGAATTCTGGGATTGGAGTATTATTTGCGACAAGGTTAATATTATGCAGAATAGGGTCAGTGACCCCTGCAAATGCATTGCTTACGTGATCAGTGATTATTGTATGTGAGGTGTTCAGCGGTGTATAGGATTTCCTTTTTCGAATTTTGCGGTGAATCGGCGATTGCGGAGATTCACTAGATGAAGAAGAAGACGGTGAGAGGCGTCGACGGCGCTTGGACGATTTGGCCGAATTGCGGGGCATCTTGGGCACTTGACCACTTCTGATTTTAGGTATTGTACTTATTTTATTGGCAAATAGTAGCCCTTTCCCTATTAAATCTTCTTTATTGATTCCCTTCTATTCGCATTATTCTCTATAAGAACGAGAGAACTTGTACAACTTATAATCACCTGTAAATTGATCTACAAGTTTATGAATATTAAATTTAGTATAAGCAAAATTATAATATTACATAACATAACTAAACTAATTAACTATAGTCTTCTACGGAGGCATTCAATAAGCTGACCACTTTTTAATTCTGACACCAAATCGTCGCCTCCTTGCCGTATATTTGCTTCAATCTGTTCTAACATTATTAACCTCTCTTTCACCGATTTCAGCAGAATTTGCATGGCAACTGGATAGCTATTTAGAATCTCAATAAATAGGAGTCTATTTATACAAAACATTTCAGTAACTTCCACAGCCATGACCTTATAGCGTACTACGTCAGTATGTATTGATGTAGTTCCAACGAGTTCACCATCTTCTAGGTGAGTAAGTTCTAAATCATCATGGGAGAGAACTGCCAAAGTACCAGAAGAGATAAAATAAAGGTCTTCCACTGGTTGTCCTACTTTAAAAATTACATCTTTTGGTGAAAATGTATGCAGCTACATAGCGGCTATGATACCTCCAATTGTTATGCTTGGTAGAGCTTGAAACAGTTTCACTTGCGAATCAGATTTCGTGCGGCAAATAAAAACAACTCAGTTTTCAGGTGTTCAGACAATATCGCGTACATATCAGTTTCGTTAAAGTAACGTCTCTGGAATTTATACTCGTAGTACTTAAGCAATCTGTCCTTTAAACTTCGTGGCAATTTTTTCGAACCGATATATTGAGCTAATTGTGCCAAATGATACTCATACGTGCTTGAAGATACACCAGCTATGCCAAACAAACTCAGTACATCTGCTAGTAAAAGTAAAGTGTATAGTCTCCCAAACATTGCTATCAGAGTCAGCAATATTTGCTCATTTAATATGACAATGGGGTATTGACCATTCGCGATGCCAAGGAAGTAGCAGAAAACCAATAATATGCATTCTAGGTACGATTTAGAATACTTGCGTGTTCCTGAATCATCATGAATTTGAGCTTGAACCAACCACGATCCGTCTGGCCATGTTTCTTGAGAGTAGATCATAATTGGAATTATATACACCAAATAAGCGAAATAGTGCAAACATATAAATGTTTTCATAATATATGCAATTGGTACTTGAACACTTTTAGGTAAGTTTATGTGCTCACCAATGCTAGATAGACTATTTAAATAACTTTCAAGTCTTATGAAGAAACATATAGGCCGTAGAATTTTTGTATGAAATAGTATTTCGTAAGCACCATTGACTTCTAATGTGAGTAAGGATACAAACTGCGTAAAGCCCGCAAAGGTATAAACCGCAGCAGCCAAGGCTATAACATCGATATAAAAGTATGTTTTTAGATACCGCCAAATTATTCGTTTTGGTTCGAGTACTATATTATGGTTAGTATTCTGGTCTACATAGCCTACGAAGAATAATGCGATCACTATAACTGCTCCAAAATAAAATTTAATTCCTTTTATGACATTTGTAATATTTCTACAGCTATTATCATTGTATGCACATAACAATAAGGAAGGCACCATAAGACTAGTCCACAAAATGAAGAAATATATTTCAATTATACTATTAACAGTGCTGAAGGGATGGATCACATATTTATGAGGAATGCTTGCATATCTCCTTTGCTCTGTTCTCAGTGCAGATTTATTACGAAAAAACTTCTTACTTTTCAAATTGTTTGGGTTCACCGAAAATAGTAGTCTTAATTTCCTCTGCCATCGTTGACCGAATGGGGCATTTGGTGGCAACTTTTTAAAGCCAGATGTATATACATGCTGAAAACTGCAAATATGGGTTAACATCTTCTGCAGTCGTCAAAGTCAAAAAATTTCTGTTTAGACACTACAAACATTATCGCATACTTGTTTTTCCTCTAACTGAAGTTTATAAATCGCTTCAGTGCTACATACTTTACGAGATGGCTTCTATAGGACAAATTGGCAGAGAATACATATCAAGTTTAGCCATATTGGAATAGCATATTTGAGAGCCCCTGGAAATGTATAATTTCTATCAATATATTTAGTCTATAGGCCAGTCTAGAAATCGCTAAAATCGCAAATTAACGTCTAGGTCTGATTTTTTAATATGTTGTTAGGACCAGTAGTTTGAATCCAAGTTTGCTTCTAAAGATCTGTGCTAACTCGTAGCAGTCGAAAACCTGAGAAATTTTCGCACTTTTTCGCATCTTCTTAACTATGAGTTTGCTTATAAAATATGTTATTACCTTTTTAAAGTAAATTAAATTTGCTACAATTTAAGATTAGAACCAGCTTTGTAGATATAATAGTCACGAAGACACAGCCCTCTAAAAATTGCCAATTTTTCTTCGTATGCTATGTAGACAAGAATACTAACCATATAGTACTCGAACCAAAATAAATAATTTGGCGGTATCTGAAAACATAGTTTTTTATCGATGTTATAGCCATGGATGTTGTAGTTTATACCTTTGCAGGCTTTACGAAGTTTGTATCCTTACTCACATTAGAAGTCAATGGTGCTTTCAAAATACGATTATATGCAAAAATTCTACGGCCAATTTGTTTCTTGTCAATGGTGCTTTCAAAATACGATTATATTCAAAAATTCTACGGCCAATTTGTTTCTTCATAAGACTTGAAAGTTATGTAAATAGTCTATCTAGCATTGGTCAGCATATAACCTTACCTAAACGTGTTAAAGTACCAATTGCATATATTATGAAAACATTTACATTTTTGCACCATTTTGCTTATTTGGTGTATTTAATTTCAAGTATGATCTACTCTCAAGAGAGATGCCCAAAGGGATCGTCGCTTGTTCAAGCTAAAATTTATGATGATTCAGGAACACGCAAGTACTCTGAATCGTATCTAGAATCCATGTTATTGGTTGTCTGCTATTTTATTGGCATCGCTCATAGTCCATTGGCATATTAAATCAGAAAATATTGCTAACTCTGATAGCGATGTTTGGTAGACTATACACTTGAGTTTTACTGGCAGATGTACTGAGTTTGTTTGGCATAGCTGGTGTATATTTAAGCACATATGAGTATCATTGGCACAAGTAGCTGGGTATATGGGTTCGAAAAAATTGTCACGAAGTGTAAAGGACAGATTGCTTAAGTACTACGAATATAAATTCCAGAGACGTTGCTTTAACAAAACTGATGTGTACACGATATTTCTGAATTGGTTAAAACTGAATTGGTTTTATTTGCCGCACGAAATCTGATTCGCGAAAGTGTTTCAAGCTCTACCAAGTGTAACAATTGAAGGCATTATAGCCGCTATGCAGCTGCATACATTTGCACCAAAAGATGTAATTTTTAAAGCAGGACAACCGGTGGAAGACCTTTATTTTATCTCGTCTGGTACTTTGGCAGTTCTCTCCCATGACGATTTAGAACTTACTCACCTAGAAGATGGTGAACTCGTTGGAACTACATCAATACTTACTGACGTAGTACGCTATAAGGTCATGGCTGTGGAAATTACTGAAATGTTTTGTATAAATAGACTCCTATTTATTGAGATTCTGAATGGCTATCCAGTTGCCATGCAAATTCTGCTCAAATCGGTGAAAGAGAGGCTTAGAAGAGGTTACAGCAGATTGAAGTAAATATACGGCAAGGAGGCGACGATTTGGTGTCATAATTAAAAATTGTTCAGCTTGTTGAACGCCTTCGTAGAAGGCTATTTGATAATTAGTTTAGTTATGTTATGTAATATTATAATTTTGCTTATAATAAATTATCATATAATAAATAATCATAAGCTTGTAGATCAATTTACAGGTGATTATAAGTTATACAACTTCTCTCGTTCTTATAGAGAACAATGTGGGATTTATTTACTGAAAGTCATTCACTTTTAAATTTCTTATTATAGGAAAAGTATGCTATGTAGACAAGATATATTTCTTGTGGTTATATATTTATGCGTTTCACTTTTTTGGAAAAAAATGCAGGCGGACGTCGCGTTGTTCTGTGCTTAAGTCAAAACTAATTACATTCGCTACAACTTCTTCCCCTATGACTTTACCCATAAAATTTTCCCCGATTTCGGGAACAAAAGCTGACCAAATCTTAAAATTTCACTGTTTTGGAAAAAAATGCAATTTTTGCAAGGCTGTATTTTGGTGAATATTATACCTATAGAGCTGGTTCTGGTCTCAAATTGTAGCAAATTTAATCTACTTCTAAAATTCTTTATGAACAAATGCATAGTTTAGAAGATATAGTGAAAAAAACAAAAAAAAGTGCTAAAATTTACTGATAAAGGCCCTAACAACATTTAAAAAAATCAGAACTAGCCGTTAGTTTGCGATTTTAATGTACTAAAGGGTGATAGGGTAATCTAATAAAGGGTCAATAGCAGTGATAGAACATTAATTTTGAATAAAAAACTAACTTTTTAAGTCAGAAAAATAAATTGTGTAGGTTATTACTGAAAATATACTTTATGCCATTTACGTTTTGTAGAAAACATCATTTAAATGTCCCCCTCTTGATGCCCTGCAGACGCTTATACGATGGGTTCAATTTCTAATGACTCGTGCCAACATGTCCGGTTGTATTGCTTGAATTTGGCGGGTTATGTTTTCTTTCAGCTGCTCGATTGTTGTGGGGTTATTGGCAAACAGGAGCAACTTTAAGTAATCCCAAAGAAAGAAGTCCAGAGGCGTCAAGTCACACAAACGCGGCGGCCAATTGCGCGGGGTATGGTGTGAGATAATGCGATAATCAAAACTCGTCCACATCAATAAATTGATTTTTTCAGCCGCTAGGCGGCAAGTGGCACCTGCTTCCGAAAACTCGAAAATGAACAGCAATTTTCAATATGGCGGGTATAGCACAGCTTCAATCACAAGATTCGTATACTTTTAGCACAGAAGAGAGAGCTTATACAGAAGGTACGGCTTCCCTCGAAAACCAAATTTCAGTGCGCATGCGTTTAACAAGTAGTATAGTTGTCAACCGTGTGGCAAATACAAACGTGTGGCGATATTTTCGACATTTTCGTTTGTGTTTGAAATGTATTTTTTGAGTGTTTTCTATTTTTGTTATAATAGTTAAAATAGTTATAATGTGTTATAATAGTGTTCTATGTGATTTGTGCTTTGTGCAGTAGTGATGGCTCATAAAGGAGGATTTGTTTGTATTTTTCGGGGATGTTCTTCGAGAACAGGTGAATAACGCGTTTCGAGGTTGCACTTATGGGTTGCACCTCGAATCATTCGCTCAGTAACTTCACGTTCCATTCACAGGAATTGTTTATTTGGTATGTAAACCTAGCGACAACCTTGAAATCGACCCTGAGCCAGCCAGGTTCCAAGTTATACCTAATTGAAAAACTAGGAAGTAACTTTATTTGTAAAATGTTTAAACTTACACTAAGATTTACAGAAATTTATTGTATTTGTGTGTAGAATTAGTGTATATTAACCATAAATAAAATTTCAGATATTCCTATTCGTTCTGTCTAGGAAGAACAGGAGACTACACCTGACACCAAAGCAGCTGTTTATGGCGTTTAGGTATGAGTTTCATTTATCTTTGTGTATTTTTATGAAATATTGCACTTGCTGTGCGTTATTTTCACAATAATTGTTCAGATATATTTATTAAATCGACAAATTAAACCCAAATTTAATATGTATAAACACAGCTCATTTTAACCACAAGAAAATTTCAGATATTTCAGATAACAGCAGACTCCCTCTCTAGAAGAAAGTACTGAATCTTCTTCACCCATTGCATGTACCTACCTAATACGTCTGTTGGTTTTATACTGCTTATGTGTAATTTGTAATAATCGTAGAGCAGTAAGTATATGGTATTTATTTACTTTAATATGATTAAAGTATTGCCCAAGTGGTATTCACACCTCTCTGAGGAAGGCGCCTATATTGACTCCATCATCTTCATGTGCAACCCAAATATCTGCCAGCTTAAGCTCCGACAATCCTTGAAAAAAGAAGTTGAGACAGAAAGTTAAAGCGCTGAGGAAGAGGTAAATAGAAATACTTAGCCGAGCCTCAAAGAATTCTATAAATTTTTCAATTTAATAGTTTCTGATTATGTACATAGTCCCTAAAATACTTAGTTCTTGTGCATAATAACGTATTTCAGATATTAGCGCTAACATACACATTTACAATACCTATATGCATATATATATTATTATAATAAATATATATGTAGGTACCTATGTGTTGTTTAAAATGTAAAGTTTTCACTGAATATGCAACATTTTCTATATTCCTCATTTGACAATAAAGGTATTGTCCAAATAATACCCTCGATACAAATATTTGTATAGGCAGACTTTTGTATAGTAGAGAGTAGAAAGCCAGATTTGTATAGGCAGACATGTTTTTTATAATAAAAATAAAATTTACGGATTATTTCTGTGATGTGGAATATTCTATATTTTTTGGTGTAATGCTCATCACTATATTTACGAATGCATTCGTTCTGTTTTGTTGTTTCTAATAGTTTAAATTTAGTAATAAGATCATATCTAATTTTGTAATTTGCATATACGAGTACACTTTAAGAATTTTTCTTTTACTTGAAATATAATGAAATCCTAATAAATATGTTATGTATGTTTATTGACAATGGCATGTCTTCAGTATATTTTTCAAAATAAATTCAAGACTATTTGTAATTTGTTTAAATGTTTTACTAACCTTTCCATTAACTCTTACATTAGTTATAGAACCAACAAATTAGGGAGTACGTGTCATTGAATAATATATTACCTTCACATCAGTCTGGTTTTCGCAAAGGGTATAGTACGACAAACTCATTGCTTAAAGTAGTAGATGATCTTGTTCAGTCATCAGACAATAATGACATTACTATATTATTATTACTAGATTATAGAAAGCATTTGATCGCATAGATCAACGGCTACTGCTGGGAATATTACATTACTTTGGATTTTGTCCAAAATCAATTGAGTTAATGAAACAATATATTACTGGCAGATGTCAAAAAGTTACTGTTAATAATAAAAACTCAAGATATAATACAAGTAAGTCAAGGTGTCCCACAAGGATCGATATTGGGTTCTCTCATGTTTATTTTATATACAGCTAAGTTTCAAAATGCTCTCAAGACTTGCAAATCACATTTTTATGCTGATGATACTCATCTTGTAACCGAGTTAATCGAGATTTATCATCACTCATTGAGTTATCAAATGATTTTTGTTTATCATCATCGAAATTATCATTCATCGAAATCCAAAGTAATGATATTTGGTAGGAAACAAGCCAGAGAAAGGTGTGTGGAACGGGTTGATATTAACATAAAAAACGACCACCTTG
Organism: Tetropium fuscum; assembly: GCA_964058915.1. NCBI lineage: Eukaryota > Metazoa > Arthropoda > Insecta > Coleoptera > Cerambycidae > Tetropium > Tetropium fuscum. The sequence goes on along the minus strand of CAXKVY010000528.1, from coordinate 10,101 downwards.
AAGTAACAAACGTATCAAAAAATCTAGGTCTATATTTAGACTCAAAATTAAAATTTACAGAACATATTAATCATATTATTAAGAAATTTTTTGCTAATCTAAAATTAATTTATGCAAGTAAGGATATGTTAACAAAGAAAAGAAAAAGGTTGTTATGTGAAGCTCTTGTGTTGTCGCATATAATTCATGCCTCAATGCCTCAATGCCTCAATGCCTCAATGCCTCAATGCCTCAATTGTATATTACCCTTTCCTACGTCAAGTCGATGCCCAGCGATTACAACGGTTACAAAATAGTTGTATTAGATTAATTTGTGGAATTAGAAAATACGAATCGGTGTCCTCGAGTCTGAGAGAAACTGGTTGGCTTAATATCACAACTAGAAACTTACCCCCTTACTTGTACAAAATTAGCTACAGAACAGATGTGCATAACATTATTATATATATATATATATATATATATATATATATATATATATATATATATATATATATATATATATATATATATATATATATACAGCGAGTTATTCATGTTATCGTTTGATGCTGTCCACAATGTGTAAATTGGTTAAATTATCCTCACCTGATCCTCCCCGCGGGTTCTCACAAAGAGGTTCACTTTGGTACTTGCACATCGGTACTTGCTCGTGGGCAGGTTACGATAACGGGTGCATGCAAATAAATATAACAATTACTGATCTGTTAGCATTGGAACAATCTAAAGTACTCACCGAGAGTCTCCACCCCCTCGCCATCAGTTCGTCCAGTGTCATATGGTTGGAGTCTACGTTGCATTTATTAATTCTATTACTTAATGATGAATTCTTCGACAACTAGCTAGCGCCACCCTGAAATAAGTTGAGGCTTCCCCGAACGCCCACCCCATTGGGGTTGGCATTCCAATGACCGGATCAAGGGCACCTAATGAGGCTACCCTCTCCACCTGCATCACGTTCATTCGAGCAGCCCACAACACCCCCAAGTTGTGAGTGATCCCGCTCGAAGGAACCACGGTCTCATGCCGGGCAACAGTGCACTAGGGGTGAATTATTACATGTAACATACTCGTTTTCACATTATGTATAATACTCTTTATTTGGCCTATATCGCACAAAACGTGCATTCATGCGAGCACTCACATACTAACTGCCTAATGCTTTTCTCTCTCCGCGCATCGTCCTGCCCAAGCATAACATTACTCATTTCTTTCAGCTATTTGGTGACCTAATCAAATGATCTTCCATACAAGGTGTCAAGCATTAAATCGAAACAAGTGTGTTTGAAGTTTTAAAGATTATTTAATAATGCCATTTTGTGGTAAACAATATATAATATATAATCTATAATAAAATGAAAAAAATACTCTCTTACAAATGTTTATCTTAATTTTTCTCTATTTAAATGCAAAAAATAGAAAACATACCGGTTTCTTAATTTTTCGCCTAGTATCTGTTTATGTAGTTAGAAAAAAATTATGAAAATACCCGATTTGTTGTCTACATGACGTAGAAATGTTAATCCCATCAATTTTAAATTGTAATATAATTTGAATTATGATTAGCAGAAAAAAACTATTAAAAATTGTAACAAGTTTACACATTCCAAAGTAACTTAACATTGATTCTAACAATCAATATGCTTACTTTGGCTGGTTTACAAAAACATGGATTCAATTACCTTTTCATTTACATTTTGTCATTTTTAGAAATACTTTTTTTTCCGTGTAGGTTTTAGTGTAATGTATATGTTAATATCACATTTCACGCAGTGTACCAAGTTGTTCAAGGTCACTGAAAATGGCCCCTCCAAAATTTTTTTTTTGTATACAAACACCAATGGCATTTACTATAATTACAATCTGATCTGAACTTAGATCAATGAGTAATATTTTTCTAACCTAATTTACTACTGCTACAAAACTTATATCTAAGGACTTACTCACTAGTGTTCCTTATATTTTTCTAATACTTAATTACACTAATATTAATGTGTACACAGGCACTGTTCTCTGCTTTTGCACTAACACAAAATTATACTAGCTCGAAGGGTTTGATCCTCCTGAGCCTTTGAATCTGGTTTGTATTGTCGAGGAGCTGGATGACTTCGACATTGACGTGACGATGAAGTCGCTGTTCGTGACTTTTGGCGAATTCGCTGATGGTCTGGATAACGGTGTCCATTCCCATGTCCCTATGGAGGTCACTATTTCTGCAATACCAGGGGGCATTAACAATGCTCCTTAACACTTTGTTTTGGAATCGCTGGATTATATCTAGATTGCTCTTACTGGCACAACCCCACAGCTGGATGCCATATGTCCATACGGGCTTGAGAATTTGTTTGTACAAAAGTACTTTGTTATATATTGACAGTGTGGAATTTCGTCCAAGCAGCCAATACATTTTTTTAAATCTGATATCTAATTCTTCCTTTTTCTTTTTGACATGTGCTCTCCAGCGTAGCTTAGCGTCCAGTGTTATACCCAAATATTTTGCTGTATCAGCATATGGTACTTGGATATTGTTTATGCTAACAGGGATATGTCGGTCTGTCTTGTTAGTGAAATTAACATGGGCAGATTTACTCTCATTTAGTTTAATTCTCCATTGCTTAGTCCAGGTGTTGATTTTGTTAACTGATTTTTGCAGATTTATTGCCGCTTCTTGGTGATCCTTTCCCACAGCCATTATAGCAGTGTCATCAGCAAAGGTGGCAATCGTGTCATATTCTAATTCAGGAATATCACTGGTGTATAGTAGATAAAGGACTGGCCCTAATACACTCCCTTGTGGTACTCCCGCCTTGATTTCTTTAAGTTCAGAATAAGCGTCTTCCTGCTTAATTCTAAAAGTTCTATCTGAAATATAAGACTTCATTAATTGTGAGAACTGATTAGGCAGGAGCTTGCTTAATTTATACTGCAGTCCCTCATGCCATACTTTATCAAAAGCCTGTGCTACATCAAGAAAGACGGTAGAACAAACTTTTCTTTCCTCCAGCGACTTTTCAATTACATCTGTGATCCTATGGACCTGATCTATAGTTGAATGACTCTCTCTGAATCCAAACTGATGGTCTGGAATTATGTGTTTGTCTTCAATGATTGGTTTTAATCTTTTAAGAAATATTCTTTCGAACAGTTTTGATATTACAGGGAGCAAGGAGATTGGCCTGTAGGACGAAGCTTCATTTGGTGGTTTTCCGGGTTTCAGGATCATTATCATTTCTGCTACTTTCCATGTCTTCGGTACATATTTTAATCTAAAAGATGCATTAATAATATAGGTAAGTTTTTGAATGGCTTTACGTGGGAGATGTAAAGCCCCTCCAAAATAAAAGAAACCGCCGTTACCTTCGCTTCTGTATAAGCTCTCTATTCTGTGCCTTTAGGCTTATTTTTATCGCACTGTACATATTTTTGGTATACATTCGAAACTGTTATGTGGTTAAACTGAAATGTGGTTAAACTGAAATGTGGTGCGGCGAATGACGCCAATTTGACAAGAAGAAGTAAGTAAATATTCTAAGTAGTAGACAAATTACATTATTATGCTGCTGTTTATAAGATAAATCAAATAGCTTGTGCGTAGGCGTGAGTAATATGTAGGTAATCGAATATTATTTATTATGAAACCGCTCCGTTTTATGGTTCAATTAATACATTAGATTGTGTGGCAGTTATATTTTAATCTAGTCGCTCCAATTTTGTGTTTTTGCATTTATGGAATTTTTAACAAGGAACTAGTTCAATAGTAAATAATTAACAATGAATCATATACATGTTATGTTGTATAGCGTATATAGATTGCAGAATTTTCCACAGGCGAGGCGCCGCAAATGATAAACTGTAGCGTAATAATGAAAAGGTTACTTAGGTATATATCCTTGTGAGTTAATGGGCTGTACCTATTCTTATACACAAATAATAATAATAATTATGAACACTGAGACTTGAGCAAGGTAACATATTCTTATATGCTCTATTTATATTCAAGTGGTATTTATATGGGCTGTTCATTAGGCATAAAGAAGTGTTCTACTGCGAAACGTTGAGCAGTTTTTAAACTTGACAGGACTCTAGACTTGGCGCCCTAAGTATGAGGCTAAGTTTGCAGCCTTGATTTAGAAAAGAAATTTTGCGGGTTAACTATCTAAACTTTTTCGCTATTATTTTTACAGAAATAAATATGTCAAAATCAAATATGGTAAACCAATCTGTGTGGTGTTAACGCAAATGTCGTTAAAAGCCTTTTTAGAAGGAACGAGCAACGCTGCGATTTCTAGACAGTTTCTCTTTACCAAATATAGTGTTTTCAAAATCATGTCACGTTACAATACTATACATCGGATATGTAGAAAAAATGTTCATATTGCGATTTGTATTTCAATAGGACAATGACACGAAACGCACATCGCGTCGTGTTCAAGAGTGGTGTCAGGAGAACAATGTCTAGGTTTTGCAGTGGGCGCTAAACTCACCTAACTTCAACCCTACTGAGAATTTGTGGGAACATGTTGAACGTCGGATTTGGACCATAGGATTCCCAAAAATACAGTAACTAAATTTTGCCCTAAATTTTGAGAATCGGTTCACGAGTGAAAAAGTTATCACTGTATGACCACAAAGTGGATTTTTATGATATCACCCTGTAAATATAGGAAATAATCGGAAAATTTAGAAACCTTTTTCAGATCTGAGCTCTATCTTTATGACATTAGTGTTGAAATCCTGTGAACATTTTTATTGGGACCATGTCGACCTTACCAAAATTTTGCACTGTTTTATTTGCCACCCTGTAGAAACATTATGTGTAATGTGTATTTTAGCAAAAACAGGAACTATACAAATGATTGGACAAGCTAACACTCCCAAACAGAAACTGTATCGCGGCCAGCAATACAAATTTGCCCTAATTTTGGAACTGAGTATCCAAAATTAGGGTAAATTTCGTGGTGTAGCGTTTAATTTGTTGTTCAGTTGAGAACGACAGTATATATAAAAAAGAATTTGAATACAATTAAAATTTCACAGTGTGTTGAAAAAGAGAAAATGATTAAGCCAGGATCGGATATATTTGGATTTTAATAAAATGCTCTAGTTGTCACAAAATAAATATTTAGATTTATACTTATGGTCCAGTCACTATGTTCTTTTTTCCTGCAAAAGGTCTGGCCGCCAAAAAAACTTCGAAAATGTGTAGATCTATTGTCCAAAATTTGCAACCCTCTCCGAGTGGAGCACAAACTACCCCAGGCGTTGAAAGGGTGAAATTGCACTAACGTGAAAACGTAGCTTAAACCGTTAGTCTGACAACAAAAATGTTGTTATTAACAAAAATAGGTTTTGAGTTTTTCTCATATATCTAGGAGAAAGCATATATCTAGGAGTTATAGTTTTTGATTGGCAGGCCCGAGTAGAGAGACACTTTTTGGCTTAAGGTTACGCGGACGCGAATATAAACACATAAAAACAAAATTTAAAAATGGACGGCCTGGTGAAGATTAGTACATATCCTTTGCCCACAGATGTAAGCTTTCAATAAAAAAAAACACAAGCTGTTGAATACATACGCATGTCTCAGGCAAATCCTTTAGTGCCTACGGCTTTTTTGATCTGCTTACCAAAACTGTTGATCCCTAAAATGAAACCGTTGATCAGCTAAAATAAAACCCAATACACATCTTTAACTTGGATGAAACATATTTTGGCACCACCCCAAAAAAACTAGTAAAGTAAAGTGGTTGGTGCCGTAGGAGTTCGCAGTACCCGTATGATAAGATCCGCTGGAAGAGAAGATACGTCCGTGTTAATTTGCACATCCGCGGCAGGACAGAAGTTACCACCGTTGGTTATATTTAGTCGGAAGAATATAGTCGAATCATGGATTAGTTAAAATGTGTGGTACGAGACAGCGTATGAAGCATCCAAGCGTGGATATATGGAAAGCGATATATTCCTTAACTGATTTAAAAATGTTTTCTTGTCAACCTTCCTAAAGAACGCCCCATCTTGTTAATATATGACGGACACAGCACCCATGTTAGTCCAGCACAATGCAAAGTTGCATTGAAAAATGCAATTACAATTATTAAATTACCACCACTTACGACACACGTACTACAATCATTAGACGTTACGATATTTGGTCCGTTCAAAACAAACTGGGATAAAAAGTTGGTTAAATGGCAACGGCAGAACCCGAGAAAGAGGATCCCTAAAAGGGAATTTGTTGAGTTGATGAACAAAGTCTACGAGGACATTTCAATCGATAACGCAAAAAAAGGCTTTACAACTACTGGCATATATGATGAGTCACGTGTTGCAATTCGATTGCATCTAGTAAATCCAGAAGTCATTCACAATAAAAAATAAGCCAGACGATTTAAAACGATATCAGTTCAAGAAGAAACAAAATTTTAACAACTGATCCAACACCAATAATTGCGGAACATGTAACTGCTCACCATGAACTCAGACACTCATCATGATGCACTGATGACTCATCAGACATGATGCACCATCAACTAAAGAAGCTTTAATTGCCAATAATCTACTTGATCGTCCTGATCTGCCTGCCTTTGGAGATACACCTGTGCAAGACAGAGATCTACGAGATCAACTTGATAATGAAAATGCGGGACCCTCGGAAATTGTAGAAAATGAAAATATTAAGTTTCCAGACCAAGAGCAAAACCTGCAAATAAAGTCTTTCGAAGAAATTCTATTAGTTAGTTTGAGATAATAAGGAGGTTCGTAAGGAAGCATCAAAGAAGCGTAGAATTATATCGAGCGTTTGGAAAAAGAAAAAGAAGAGAAGGCACAGAAAGTTAAAACTACCTCAAGGAAAGACGAAACAGTAAAGAAGTAGTTAAGGTTATTAAAGTCACTTTCTTTTTATATTTTATCTTTTTATCATTGTAATGTGTTCGTGGCATTTTATTTTACAAACTATGTAGCGTGTGTATTATTTTTTTTTTGGCGTCGGTTGTCTTGTTGTTTATCATAACGTGTTCTACACTATGCGTTTATACTGGTTGATTTTCAAGTTGAATGTTTGAGATTTAGAGTTTTCCGATATATGTTGTCCGTCCGCATTAGGAGGTTGGTTGTGAGTTTGCAGGGTTGTTAGTTTTATAGCTAGTTTACAAAAAAAGCTGAGCTGTAAAAGCGTTGGTTTACAATAAAACTTATATCTATGTTAAAATTTTAATGCTAATTATTTGCTGTTGTTATGTTATATACTGTTTTATTTTGGGTCTTTTGGAATTGCATTAATGTTCTTTCATGCTTTTAGTTTTTTATTTATTTTTATATTGTTGTTAATGATAACGCCTTCTTTTCTCTATTTTTTATGGTTCTTTTTATTTTGCATACTTTTTGTTTTTAATTTTTTCAAAATCAAGTTAGTTGTGGCGGGATGCTAAGGTGTGTATATGTAATTCAGGGATGGATATTTGGGGGGTTGACGGAATATAGGGATCATGGATGCTTGAATTGTGAGATTTGGGTGATGGGCGAGCCTGTCAATAAATTTGGGCATTATTTTGTTTTCGATGACGGAATCTATAGTGGGAACCCCTGCTGTGTAGGGTAATGTGTCTATTGTAGTTCTAGTATCTCTTTTTATTTTTGTCGCCACCCTAAGGCATTTGTTTTGTTGAATTTGAGTATTTTTCTTTTGAGATTTTGTAGCAAAAGGGTACCATATTGGTGCTGCATAAGTAGATAGAGGTCTTATGTAGGATTTATATAACAATGTGGATGATTTTTTTTGTGCATGTATCATTATGGGGTATAGCATTTTCAGCCTGTATTTAGATCTAGACATAATTGAGTCTATGTATTTATTGAATTTGAACGTACGCTCGATATTTAGTTCGACATGTTAGGTTGGTGGTGTTTTCGATGTTGGTTTTGTTAATTTCAATAGTTACTCTTGGAAGGTCTCGCTTCCTCGAGAATACCACTACCTACGTCTTCCCTGCGTTAACTTGCAGCCCCCATTGTTTGTAGTATTCCGTCGTGGTTATATTCTGCTGCTGCATGAGTCTTTGCAGTAATGGTATACTTCGTGTTGCTGCAACTGTCGCCGTATCGTCAGCGTACAATGCAACAGTGTACGTTTGTCTGTTGGTGTGGGTATGTCATAGGTGAAAACATTAAAAAGTTTTGGTCCCAGGGACGAACCCTGGGGTACGCCAGGTAGCACTGGGCGGATTTGGGAGGCATCCTGTTGGACAGGAAGTATGACAGTATTATTTCAATAATACGCATTGGATATTTCACGACATGTAGTTTTTATAGCAGTCCGGGATGCCAGACTTTGTCGAATGCCTTCTCGAGTTCTAGGGAGACAACCCCTGTGAATTGACCTCGATTTAGGTGGGTGGTAACTCGTTCGCAGATGCGGAACAGCTGTTGGTCGGTTGAGTGGTAGGCTGGAATCCATATTGGAATTCGCTCATGACACTATTCGTCTATGCGAACTCCAATACTCGGGATTGGATAAGGGTATCTAATAACTTACCTATGGAAGATAAAAGGTTAATTAGCCGGTAGCAAGTTGCTTCTGTGTAGGATTTGTCCGGTTTATGTATCGGGACGACCTTGGCTGTATCCAGTATATAGGATAATAAGTGAATCTTAAACAGGAATTAAATAGGTTTACAAGGAACATTACTGTAAGGTGAGGTAGTTGCTTTAAGGCGTAGTTAGTAATACTGTGAGGTCCGGGTGCTTTCCTGTTTCTCAATGCTTTGATTATCCCCTAAACTTGTTCTGGTGTGAGGAATACGTGGTCTTCTGTGCTATTTAGGGTGATGTTATTTAATTTATATATAAATTGTTCGATTTTTATGTAATTTTCAATACCTATGCGGTTCGGTGTGAACTGAGTTACAAAGAGATTCGAAAAGCACTCGGTCTTCTATGCATATGTTTGCTCCTTAGCAGATGTTGTGGGAATTTGGGGCTTTATTTTCGTGAAAATTCTAGGAAGATAATAGGGATCTGGATGTGACTATGGATTATACTAATTTCTTTTGTCTAATTTTAGAGATTTCTGTTTTAATGTTGTTTGTGAGTATATTTATTTGTGGTTTATATATTGGGTTTCTAGTTCTGTAATGTGGTTTGAGTATTTTTTCTCTTTCCTTAATGAGCTCGATTATATATCGGGGTAGTGGATTGGAAGTTAACTGGATTCCCAGTGATTTCTGGCTTTTGGTCATAGAAGTCTGTATTGTCTGTTATTTGTCTTGCGGCGTTTTCAATGTCACTGTTTACACATCTAGGATCGGCTTTTATTACACAATTTATCTCGTGCTTACATTTGGTCCAATCATAATTGTTTTCTCGTGGACGTCTGATTGCTTTTGGTTTATAATGATTTTTGTTGCCCTGTGATTGTTCATTATTTCAGTTATTTCACTTATGGTTATCTGTTTGTTTATTCTACTGGTGATTGTAATATCTAATATATTCTTGGGGGCCTTGTCGGCCATGTTGGCGCTATTATTTTTTTATTTGCTTGCTGTTGTATGTAGTTATGTAACCGTTTGCCGGATGTATTGTTAATTGGGTTTATTATATTCCATGAGATGTGTAAACAGTTTAAGTCTCCTGTCAGTATGTATTTGTCGTTTACCTGTCTTAGTTTGTCTAAGTCTGTTGAGTCTAGTGTCGTATTCGGTTGCTTATATGCCGATATTATAAGTATTTGCTCATTACAAAGCATGTATCTCATAAACGCCCAAAGATAGCAAGGCAATTTTTGTACAGTAACCAACACACACTTTGAAAAGGGTCCCAGTAACCCCGCATTAATTTACAGATCAATAAAATAGGGGTCCCAGTTACCTCAGAATTTTGGGGTAACTGGGTCCTCGTGCATAATTTAAAAAGAAGTAGTGTTTAGTAAATATAAAACAAAAATTTTTAATAATGCTTTGATAGAACATTTTCAACACCTTAAGGGTTATGCTAGTTCATATTTAGCACTAAATTATCAAAATGTTAATTTTATATTTAGCACTAAACTCAAAAGTTGTAAAACTAGGGCCCACTTACCCCACCTTGCCTTAACGTTGAAGCTTT